>JAVJIF010016141.1:0-45000 GCA_038442645.1 Agave tequilana
TTGCCACAGAGGACTTCCAACTCCGCCAAAGGGTTTCTTTCGGACTTCGCCAGAAGCTGCCTCTAGCTCCGCTACGAGCTCAATGCGGGCAGCTCCGCCATTGGTCTGCTATGGTCAACCTTTGACCAATCAAATCTCCGGATGAGATCAGATCAAATCCAATTAAGATCAAATCAGAGATCAAATTTGGCAGTTGATTGCCATAATCTCTTGACTCTCCTAAAACGAGTAAGAAGATCAGGGAAAATCCTCCAACGATATGGAAAGGATCAAGAAGATCAACCGACCTGCCATTTCTAGCTTCGCAGAAGCCGATCTTAGCCTCGCAGCAAGGCTACTTTCCGGATTCAAACAGATTCGATTCAATCTGTTTCTATATTTTCAAGGGACGATTATACCCTTGCTCTCCCTATAAATAGCCCATCAGGGGTACAAGGGAGAGGGCCAGATTTTCTGAGAAGACTCCACAAGCAGAGACTTCTTCAAAAAGCACCGTGTGCTCTCGAATTCAGAGATCTTTCAGAGAATTACTTTCTCTATCCAGGGTGTTGATACCCTAACTCGTCCTTCCTCTCAAGGAATCTTCGGAACTAGGCGAGAAGGAATTCCTAATTGAAGGCGATTTTGAGAAGAAGCAAGAGGGTTCTACCAACCTTCTATTCTCTGATTCCCGGAACCAGGCGAGAAGGGAATCTCATCGCTCGCATCGTCAAAGGGACAAAGTGGTCGCGCGCTGACCAGACTCCTATCGGCACACTTCTCCAGAATCTCTGAGGAGATCTACTTGTAATCTTTTTAAGAATACTTGTAATTTAGCTCCTCAAACTTTTTTGTAAGTTTTTCCCTTTGCAAACATAATGGAAAACAATGTTTAGGCCTAACTTCATTGACTTCAAAAGAGGCATAAGATCCCTGGTATGGCACGGACACGGGAGCCTATCTGGCGTGTCAGTGCAACATTGAATTTCTTGTAGTTAATAAAATGGATTACTTATTATGGTTTGAAAAGATTACGTCGTAATAATGGTTGGTGAGCACGCATTTTGCGCGAGCAAGGCGGTCAAGAGATCAAACGGGCATGCCGAGGGCAAGCACAAGCATCAACAAGTCTGAGGGCTGAGGCACAAGTTTCGATCCCTGAAACTCGTGAACGCCGACTATGACGTTCTTGACCATGGCCTCAATCACTATATCCTTTAGTGAAATTATCTTAACTGAAGTTTTATTGTCTAACCCTTATAGGTATCAACTAGAAATTTCGGTGAACACAACCATGTATGGTCCAAATTGATGCCATCTTGCACTTGTTAGCAATAATTCTCCTTTGAGAATTTCAATATAAATCGTCTACCATGAAATATTTGAAATCAAGGTCATTAGATAAACATATCATGCTCGCTTTTATCCTAACTCTATACTAAACACGCAAACTAAGAATTTGTCCTTATTAGTATCTTTCCTATCCTTGTACTTGTGAGAAATTAAATTGGGGTTCTGCAACCTGGTAGGAAAACATTTAGATGAATCTTAATGTTTAACAGCTTCATTGTCATCACTGCTAGAAACTCAAAATGATTCTTTTATGTTATCCAAACCCCTTTTAGTTCATTACGTTTTTGTTTTACGTTCTTATTTGTGATATCATTGAGAAATAGATAATGATATAAGAGAGTATCTTCATCAGTGTCTCTAAGAAATCTTAATTAAAACACTGCATGTAAGCCAAAAAGTTGGCATAAATAGCATGAGCCTTCAAATTGGTCCTATGATGAATTTAGAAAGGTCATGTGGGAAACTAAAATGATAAACTGGGAAACAAAAAGTCATTAAAGTTGTTGTTTACTAATATATTCAATAATATGTTAAGATTGTGTCATTAAAATTTTATTCTCCTCTATCTATGAACAACTAATATTGATTATGTTTAATTTGTTAATGGATGAATACAAAATGTTAAGAGACTCAAGATGCTAATGAACAGAACGAGAAACTTGGGCAACATACTACTGCAGATACAAGCCCAATATTAATATTGGTATATAGGTGCAAATTATCACAGGAAAGTCTTTAGAAAATATTGATAAACAAAGGAGTGGATGAAAAATAATTAGGCACTAATGGCTAATTGTTTAAAATGACTTATAGTTTGATATAGCTCATTGTTATATATAACAATTGGTACATGTGTGTATTTATATACAGTGGTATTGGGCATTGTGTGTTGCATGTGCACGAAGGTAGGATATTGATTATGTAAATGAGAACTCGACCTATATAAATGAGATGATAAATCACTAATGTTAACTTGTAAGCTATATACATTTTATCTACATATATAATGAATCATAAGTTTCTCTTCTGAAATAGAATTGATGAATTGAGAATCAATTATAATAATTGAATGATACTTCGTATTATGATGAATTGATTATTATCTCTCTCTCTGTGTCTGTGTCTGTGTGTGTTGTGTGTGTGTTGTATGTATATATGTATATATACACATGTATGTTACATTCATTTTTCGGAGGAAGGGGTCTGGCGGAAGCCGGTAGGAGGGGTAAGATGGGGTTACCTGTTATATTATATATTTATATATCGGAGGAAGAGGTCAGGCGGGAGCCAGTAAGAGGGGAATGACGGTGTTATTATGTTATGATATGTTTATATACATGCTTATATCATGGAGAAAGGGGTCGAGCGGGAGCCGGTAGGAGGGGTATCTTATACTATAGAGGAAAGGGCCGGACGGGAGCCGATAAGAGGGGGAAGACGGAAAGTCTCACACTTCACTTGAAATCCGTATGTTCATATGAATCATGTATGGTATGTAACCTTTAAATATTTTGTGTGAATATAGAAGGGTGATTTGATTGTATCATTAAATTACTTAAACCAGATAAATGACATTTGTAGAAGTGTTATCGGGATAGATAAGTATATAAGAATTGAAAATATGTTTGATGTGCTCTGTGTATGTTATATGAGACACGTGGATAATACGTGTCGTGAGTATATAAGATGAATTCATACATAAATTAAAAATAACTGAGTGAGATTGCTACTGCAACTCATAAACCATGTAATCTGCGGCAGAGAAACTAAATAATGTTAAGAAGAATCAATTACTAGAAAAGTAGGACCTTCACACAGATTATATAGATAATGGTTTCAATTATTCATTATGATATATTGCTTTTTTCCTCTTTCATTTTGTCCATCTATACTTATCGTAGTTGTTGAAAAGAAAAACCTGCTCATTATTTGTGTTTCATTTCCTTAATACTCTTCTGACTCTCTCTCACTGAGTTATTTAGCTCACCCTCTTTCAGTTTCATGTTTTTCAGGTCACGATGAGACTGAGGCCCGGCTTAACTTTGGACACTTGATAAGAATTCCTTTAAGAATGAAAGTATTGTGTAATATTCATTGTAAATATTTCTTATTGTATATATTCATAACCTTATTAGATGTGTTTTATAATCAAGTATTAGATTGTGGGATAGATTAGTGTAGAGGGGAATTTACTTGTGATATTCATAATGAGTCAGATAATATGATAGTACTGCCTTATTTTATGGAGACCGAGAGGGGTACTCTCGAGCATATGTCATTGTATTTTCATGTGGTAGGCAATGTCAAACCAAAATCTTATTATGATTGTGTAGTTGAACTTGAGTTTGATTTATGTATTTGAATTAAGATAAGTCGTGTAGGCTGATATGGATATACTATGTACTTGGGGTAAGTGACTAAATATAAAGGAGATACTATTTGTTGGCCCAAGAGGTTACACTCTCTTGTTTTGTGTTTTGATGATGACAAACCAAATAAGGGCTATTTGGTACTAATGAATTTGTTCAAGATAAGTTTCAGGTTTTGTACCATGTTTGGAGACCATTGGCTTAGCTTTTGCAAGAACTTCTAAGTTTCACATAGCAAGGCAAATTGCACAATCAAGGAAGGATCATAGAAGAGAAGGCACTAGTAAGGCATTGGATGGCTCAAAGACTTGAAGATTGCTCAAAAGTATTTAATCATTGTATTTTTAGTTCTATAGTTTGTTAAAGAATACTGGATAGGTTTGAAGCTCTATCACACACGTTTTTGCGCACATGTTTATTCCAAAATGTTTTCTTATAATTTATACAAAAACATTTTGTTTACAAGATTTAGCCTACAGATATATATTTGTGTTTTATACAAATCTATGTTCAAAACTATTTTTGTCAAAATCAAAATCCCTTTTATTTTCTCTTCAAAATCCTGATTTTTGACCTGAGCCAGTTGACCGAACGGTCGACCGGACCTATGACAGGTTTGGCCGGTCGACCGTCCCAGTCGACCGTGGCTCTGGCTGTGCACGTATCTGTGTGCACGTTGTATCGGTCGACCGACCGGTCGACCGACTATAAGCAACTTTGCTCTCGGTTAGATTGGGTCGACCGGGCGGTCGACCGCTGGCCTGCAACGGTCATATTTTTGAACTTGCGGTCGACCGACCGGTCGACCGACAGAGCCGTTTGAACAGTAACGGGCATTTTTTTCTGAGCTGTTTACTTTTGTCTTTTTCTCACTTAAGTGAGTTTAAATGACCTGTTTTGGGTTTAATACATTCTGATTAGCCTTAAAAATGTTTTATCTTCTAACCATAGCCCTCTCCTATAAATAGGGGTGTTTGGGGAGAGATTGGTTCACCTAATTATTACAAGAAAAATTCAAAAGTTTAAGGCATTCAAAAGAGCTTGGTTTTTGGTTTTTGTGCTGAAATTCTCTCTCATTTTCTGAAGTGTTTTTCAAAAGAACTCTCTGATTTCATTTCTTTTCTCCTTGCACACAAGAGCTTCATTCCTACTCATTGTTCTCTAAGGACCTTTTGTAAGGGAAGAGACAATTGAAAGAGAGAGTTTGTGGTCTTTTGACTACTCAAAAATTCCTTGTACTTGAGATTGTGGAGTTGGGTACTCCATTGTATTTGTGATCTTTGTGATAGTGGAAGTAGCTAGAATCCTTCTGGGGAAGGCGGGGAGTAGAGCTGGGTGCTCGAACCTCGATAACATATCTTTGTGTTTGCAATTGGTTTACTTTTCCTTGTCATTACTTATTGCTTGAGATTGTCATTGCCATATTCATTTTCATTCATATTGTCAATCATTATCCTATACAACAAGGTTGCATTGCGCACCTCTAACTCATTTTACGAGGAAGCCGGAGGAAGGAGTTCAGAGCCCTTAATAGGGAATTCGGCTCTTAGTCTTGTTTTGGGAGATTATTGCATTACATTTGCATCATAATTTTTAAATTGCTCTTTGATTAGCATCATCACCTATTCACCCCCTCTCTAGGTGATTTTCAATTGGTATCAGAGCTTAGACTCTAGGTTTTGGATTAACATCCATAGAGAGATCCTTAAAATTTGCTAATCAACATTTCTCATTTCATTCATTCATCACTAGTAAACATGGCCGATAACATTAAATCCCCACCTAAATTTGATGGACTCAACTTCCCTATTTGGAAGGTTAGGATGACTATCTTTTTGCAATCATTAGGTAGTTTAGTGGCTAAGTCCTTGACCAAACCCTATGTAGCACCCGATAGTGATGAGAGCACATGGACCGACTTCAACTTTAGAGAATATGAGGCTAACTCCAAGGCCCAAAACTCCCTTTTAACCGCCTTGAATGAGGATGACCTTACACGGGTAATTCATTGCCAATCCGCCTATGAGATTTGGCAACACTTATTGGTCACACATGAAGGGACTTCACAAGTCAAGAGAGTTAAGATAGATCTCTTGAGGTCTCAATATGAATCATTTAAAATGCTTGATGATGAATCTATTGATTGTATGATTACTAGATTCACTAAAATCACCAATGGTCTTTCTTCCTTAGGTGACGTCATCTCCAACGATCAAAAGGTGCGCAAAGTGATTCGGGCTCTTCCTCCATCTTGGGAGATAAAGGCCACCACCTTGAAGGAATTGAACGACAAAGATGAGATGGACATCATTAGTCTCATTGGGAATCTAAAGACCCATGAGATGGAGAAGAAAGCAAGAGAAGAGGCCGCTCCAACAAAGAAGAAGTCCTTAGCTTTCAAGTCTTCATCCACTCTTGAAGACGATGAAGAAGATGAAGAAGAAGATGAGGAGCTCTCCCTCCTTGTGCGAAATGTCAAGAGGATGTATCGGAGGAACAAGCTCAACTTCCGGAGAAAATTTGAAGGCAAAGAGGAGAGGAAAATTATATGCTACAATTGCCGAAAGCCCGGACACATCATGGCGGATTGCCCGGAGTTCAAGAAGAAGATGACCTCCTCCTTCAAGCCAAAGAAATCGGAAGAAAAGAAAGCGTATAAGGCAACTTGGGATTCGGAAAGCGAGTCCGAGGAAGAGGCGGATGTAGCAAATATGTGTTTCATGGCAAACACACCTAAGGTAACCCCTCAACCCCTTGATGATGAAGATGATGAATTAAGTAAGGAAGTTCTTGTACATGCTTTTGTTGAACTTTCTGAAACTTATGATAATAAGAAAATTGAATGCTTTAAATTACAAAAGGAAGTTGCTTTTCTTAAAAATCAACTTGCTATGGTTTCCAAAGAAAAAGATGATATTTCTTCCAACCTCATTTCTATTCAAAATGAATTTAGTGCCTACAAGGTTTCTTGTAAGGCTAAATTTCCTATTGTTGATGAAAAAGAATTTTTCTCTTTAAAAACTAAAATGGTTGATTTTGAAAAGGTTTTGAAAGATTGTGCTTTTAACACTAAGAAACTTGAGGAAAAATTTTTCAAAAAGCACACATCACATGCTAAGATTCCTCATGCTCACACTACACCTAACACTTCTCATGCTCATGCTCACAAAGCTCATGCTCACAAATCACACACCCATTATGCTTTTAAATATGGTAGAGTATATAGATGCACATATTGTGGTAAAAATGGACATTTAGCTAAGTTTTGTTATGATCAATTAAATAGATACAATAATCTTGTTTGGGTTCATGGCTCTAACCCTCAAGGACCCAAGAAAATGTGGGTACCAAAATCAAGTCCTAAATTGTTTGATGTAGGTACACACCAAGGCTCCAAGACGTAGAGAGCGGTGGTACCTTGATAGTGGTTGTTCAAGACACATGACGTGGGATATCAACAACTTTACAACCCTATCAAGGTACATGGAAGGTGGCTCCGTCACCTTCGGGGATGACTCCAAAGGGACTATCATCGGTATAGGTAATATTCAAATTGGTGCATCTCCTATTATTGAGAATGTTGTTTTAGTTGAAGGTTTGAAACATAATTTGCTTAGCATTAGTCAATTTCGTGATCGTGGACTTAAAGTTGTTTTTGATGATTGTTCTTGCAAGATTTTTGATATTAAAACAAATGATTGTATTCTCACCGGTTTTCGTGATGATAATGTTTATATCATTGACATGCTTAATATTGAGTGTTCTACTAAATGCTTGAATGCTTTTGATGAAAATTCTTGGCTTTGGCATAGAAGATTAGGACATGCTTCTTTTGAACATCTTTTTAGGATTAATTCAAAGGAATTGGTGAAGGGTATTCTTTACTTGAAATTTGAGAAAGACCGCATTTGTGGTGCGTGCCAACTTGGGAAACAAACCAAGTCTTCCTTCAAACCAATCAAGGATATCATGTCAACTAGGCCTTTAGAATTAATTCATATGGATCTTTTTGGACCTACTAAAACTAAGAGTTTAAATGGTAGTAGATATGCATATGTTTTGGTTGATGATTTTTCCCGTTTCACTTGGGTTTTCTTTTTAGAACACAAAGATCAAACCTTTTCTCATTTTAAGATTTTCGAAAAAGGGTTGAAAAAGAAAAAGGTTTTCCGATTTTGAAAATAAGGAGTGATAGAGGTGGTGAGTTTGTAAACCAACTCTTCATGACTTATTGTGATGAAAAGGGAATTAAGCATGAAATGTCTTGTCCTAGGACTCCACAACAAAATGGAGTTGTAGAAAGGAAAAATAGAACACTTCAAGAGATGGCTAGGACAATGATAAGTGAATACGACCTCCCTCAATATTATGGGCCGAGGCCGTAAACACCGCATGCTATATATCTAACCGTATTTATTTGTGTAAAAATTCTTCCAAAACATCTTTTGAAATGTATCACTCTAGAAAACCTAATGTTGCTTATTTCAAAGTTTTTGGATGCAAGTGTTTTGTTTTAAATTCTAAAGAGAATTTGGGTAAATTTGATGCTAAGGCTTATGAAGCAATTTTTGTTGGATATTCTACAACTAGCAAAGCTTATAGAGTATTCATTAGATCTTCTCGTACCATTGAAGAATCCATGCATGTTAAATTTGAAGAATCTAATGTGGTTGTTGAGAATGTTGTAGAGATTGAACCATTAGGTGAAGACATGGAGAGACTATCCTTGAAGGACTCACCCGCTCAAGAAGAAAAGCAAGAATCTATTGGTGATGTTCAAGAGGATAAAGAGGAAAGCTCTCAACCGCTTCCTAAAGCTTGGAGATACGCTACAAATCATCCTAAGGAGCTCATCTTGGGTGATGCATCTAAAGGAGTCACAACGCGCTCCAAACTCCATGACCTATGTGGTAACTTTGCTTTCATTTCTCATTTTGAACCCAAAGGCATTCTCGAAGCCGAGACGGACCCATATTGGTTGCTTGCCATGTAAGAGGAACTCAATCAATTTGAGCGCAACCAAGTTTGGCACCTTGTTCCTAAACCCCACGATAGACCAATAATTGGTACTAAGTGGATCTTTAGAAAAAGATGGATGAGTCCGGAAATGTCATTAGGAATAAAGCTAGGTTAGTGGCCCAAGGTTACACTCAAGTTGAAGGAATTGACTTTGAGGAGACCTTTGCACCCGTAGCACGGCTTGAAGCCATACGGATGACACTAGCTTTTGCATCTTTCAAAAATTTTAAACTTTTTCAAATGGATGTAAAAAGTACATTTTTGAATGGTTTTATAAATGAAGAAGTTTATGTTGCTCAACCTCCCGGTTTTATTGATCATGTTCATCCCGATTTCGTTTTTAAACTTAATAAAGCTTTATATGGATTGAAACAAGCTCCTAGAGCTTGGTATGAAAGGCTTTCTAGTTTTCTTATTTCAAATGATTTTATTAAAGGCAAAGTAGACACTACTCTATTCACTAAGCATGTTGATAATGATATATTAATTGTACAAATTTATGTTGATGATATAATTTTGGTTCTACTAATGAGCTTTTGTGCAAGGATTTTGAAAAGGTAATGCAACTTGAGTTTGAAATGTCTTCAATGGGTGAGCTCAATTTCTTCCTTGGACTCCAAATCAAGCAATTGCAAAACGGGACGTTCATAAGTCAAGCCAAGTACGCAAAGGAACTTGTAAAGAAGTTTGGACTTGAAGGCTCAAAGACTTGCAACACTCCCATGGCAACTACAACCAAGCTTGATAAAGATGACCAAGGTAAAAATGTTGATATTAAATTATATAGAAGCATGATAGGAAGTCTTTTATATTTAACGGCAAGTAGGCCGGATATCATGTTTAGTGTGTGTCTTTGTGCTAGATTTCAATCGTGTCCTAAAGAGTCCCATCTTATTGCGGTAAAACGCATTATTCGTTATATTAAGGGCACTATTGGGATGGGTCTATGGTATCCGAAAACCGGAGATTTCTCTATGACGAGTTATTCGGATGCCGACTATGCGGGTTATAGAGTAGATAGAAAGAGTACTAGTGGGACATGTCAATTTCTTGGTAATTGTCTTGTTTCATGGTCCTCTAGGAAACAAAATTCCGTAGCACTCTCAACCGCCGAGGCGGAGTATGTTGCCGCAGGGGCTTGTTGTGCACAAGTCCTTTGGATGAAACATACTCTCCTTGATTTTGATTTGCATTTTGATCATATAAAAATATTTTGTGATAATACTAGTACTATACACATGACTAAGAATGCAAATCAACATAGTAAGACCAAGCACATTGAGATTAGATATCACTTTCTTAGAGATCATTTTGAGAAAGGAGATATAGATATTGATTATGTTTCCACGGATTTACAACTAGCCGATATTTTTACTAAACCACTTGATTTTGCTAGATTCTCGTTTATTTGTGGAGAACTTAATGTTTGTGTTATTGAATAGACATGTTTTTCATAACCCTTTTTGATGTATGACAAAAAGGGGAGAGAATTAGTTTACATGGACAAAAATAAGTTCATTTGGTCTTGGTTCCATATGAATTTATATGTTTTGGTTTTATGAGTTTTTGTTATGAGTCTTGTGTTTTATGAATTTGAAGAAATCTTCTATTTTGTGTTTTATTGGTATTGTTTCAATTTGGTTTCAATTGGCATCAAGAGTATGTTTTTGTATTTTTAATAAATTCTTGTGTTTTTCATATAGCATAATTTGAGGGGAAGTCTCTCCTCCCCCATATTTTTGTCTATAGCCTATTTGTTTTGTCATCATCAAAAAGGGAGAGATTATTGGCCCAAGAGGTTACACTCTCTTGTTTTGTGTTTTGATGATGACAAACCAAATAAGGGCTATTTGGTACTAATGAATTTGTTCAAGATAAGTTTCAGGTTTTGTACCATGTTTGGAGACCATTGGCTTAACTTTTGCAAGAACTTCTAAGTTTCACATAGCAAGGAAGGCAAATTGCACAATCAAGGAAGGATCATAGAAGAGAAGGCACTAGCAAGGCATTGGATGGCTCAAAGACTTGAAGATTGCTCAAAAGTATTTAATCATTGTATTTTTAGTTCTATAGCTTGTTAAAGAATAGTGGATAGGTTTGAAGCTCTATCACACACGTTTTTGCGCACATGTTTATTCCAAAATGTTTTCTTATAATTTATACGAAAACATTTTGTTTACAAGATTTGGCCTACAGATATATATTTGTGTTTTATACAAATCTATGTTCAAAACTATTTTTGTCAAAATCAAAATCCCCTTTTATTTTCTCTTCAAAATCCTGATTTTTGACCTGAGCCAGTCGACCGAACGGTCGACCGGACCTATGACAGGTTGGCCGGTCGACCGTCCCAGTCGACCGTGGCTCTGGCTGTGCACGTATCTGTGTGCACGTTGTATCGGTCGACGACCGACCGTTGACCGACTGTAAGCAACTTTGCTCTCGGTTAGATTGGGTCGACCGGGCGGTCGACCGCTGGCCTACAACGGTCATATTTTTGAACTTGCGGTCGACCGACCGGTCGACCGACAGAGCCGTTTGAACAGTAACGGGCATTTTTTTTCTGAGCTGTTTATTTTTGTCTTTTTCTTACTTAAGTGAGTTTAAATGACCTGTTTTGGGTTTAATACATTCTGATTAGCCTTAAAAATGTTTTATCTTCTAACCCTAGCCCTCTCCTATAAATAGGGGTGTTTGGGGAGAGATTGGTTCACCTAATTATTATAAGAAAAATTCAAAAGTTTAAGGCATTCAAAAGAGCTTGGTTTTTGGTTTTGTGCTGAAATTCTCTCTCATTTTCTGAAGTGTTTTTTTCAAGAAATCTCTGATTTCATTTTCTTTTCTCCTTGCACACAAGAGCTTCATTCCTACTCATTGTTCTCTAAGGACCTTTTGTAAGGGAAGAGACAATTGAAAGAGAGAGTTTGTGGTCTTTTGACTACTCAGAAATTCCTTGTACTTGAGATTGTGGAGTTGGGTACTCCATTGTATTTGTGATCTTTGTGATAGTGGAAGTAGCTAGAATCCTTCTGGAGAAGGCGGGGAGTAGAGCTGGGTGCTCGAACCTCGATAACATATCTTTGTGTTTGCGATTGGTTTACTTTTCCTTGTCATTACTTATTGCTTGAGATTGTCATTGCCATATTCATTTTCATTCATATTGTCAATCATTATCCCATACAACAGGTTGCATTGCGCACCTCTACTCATTTTACGAGGAAGCCGGAGGAAGGAGTTCAGAGCCCTTAATAGGGAATTCGGCTCTTAGTCTTGTTTTGGGAGATTGATGCATTACATTTGCATCATAATTTTTAAATTGCTCTTTGATTAGCATCATCACCTATTCACCCCCCTCTAGGTGATTTTCACTATTGAAATTTTTAAGAAATTATAGATGATTATGATAATATTTTGATTAATAAAGCTGTTTAAGTTAATTGAGGTTATTAATATCTGGAACCGTTACAACTGGTATCGGAGCACAGGCTATAGAATGAGAATAGATTTAGAATAATTGTAGTATAAAGAGAATTAGATTGCTAGGGCTGATTGTTATGATTGATATGCATGGTTATGTTTTGTATGTATGTAAAAATGTTGTTTGATATGGTTGGTTTAAGGGTGTAGGAATTCTTACGCGTATGATTAATCCCGAAACGTGAGATATTTGGTCACTGCCTTATATTTAGATTATGGTACCTACATGCCATAATTTGGATTATGGTATGTATTCGTTAAATATTTTGTGTGAGTATAGAAGGGTGATGTGATTATATCATTAAATTACTTAAACAGATAAATAACATTCATAGAAGTGTGATGTCATATTGTATTATCGGGATAGATAAGTATATAAGAATTGAAAGTATGTTTGATGTGCTCTGTGTATTTTATATGAGACACGTGGATGATACGTGCCACGAGTATATAAGATAAATTCATATATAAATTAAAAATAACTGAGTGAGTTTGCTAGTGCAACTCATAAACTATATAATCTGCGGCAAAAAAACTAAATAAAGTTAAGGAGAATCAATTACTAGAAAAGTTGGACCTTCACACAGATTATATAGATAATGGTTTCAATTATTCATTATGTTATATTTCTTTTTCATTCGTTCATTTTGTCCATCAATACTTGACGTAGTTGTTGAAGAAAAACCTGCTCATTATTTGTGTTTCCTTTCCTTGATACTCTTCTAACTCTCTCTCACTGAGCTGTTTAGCTCACCCCCTTCCAGTTTCATGTTTTTCAGGTCACGACGAGACTGAGACCCGGCTTAACCTTGGACGCTTGCTAAGAATTTCTTTAAGAATGAAAGTATTGTATAATATTCATTGTAAATATTTCTTATTGTATATATTCATAACCTTATTAGATTTGTATTATAATCAAGTATTAGATTGTGGGATGGATTGGTGTAAAGAGGAATTTACTTGTGATATTCATGATGAGTTAGATAATATGATAGTACTGCTTTATTTTATGGAAGCCGAGAGGAGTACTCTCGAGCACATGTCATTGTATTTTCATGTTGTAAGAGATGTCAAGCCGAAATTTTTATTATGACTGTGTGTTGAACTTGAGTTTGATTTATATATTTGGATTGAGATAAGCCGTGTGGCTGATATGGATATACTATGTATTTGGGGTAAGTGACGAATACAAAGGAGATGTTGTCAAAAATTTTAAGAAATTATAGATGATTATGATAATCTTTTGATTAATAAGGTTGTTTAAGTTTATTGAGGTTATTATTATCTGGGACCGTTATAAAATTCACTTGCCAATTTCTGTCCATGAAATGATAGGATCACATCAAACTGTAATCATTTTTTTAATAAAATGAACTACAGATTAAGCTTATCACTTTAACATTAAACCTCTGACAGTAACATCTTTGAATATCCCAGGCAGGTCCTGCTAATATCTCCAGTGGATTGAAACTCCACCTGTCATTCTCCTCCATAGAATGGCGGGCCCACTCAAATTGTTGTTACATTAATAACACATTAACCCTTGTCAAGTCAACATCAAACCTCTGACAAGTCACTCTGGTGAATCCCCAAGCAGAGAATTGTCACGATCACTTCGGGCAAAATCTCTTTCTAATTCCCCAATAAAGAATTTGCATCCTATCTTCCCCAACTTGATGGTCACACCGCTGATAATTTTTTTTAAGGCATGGGATTCCTTTTAACTGCTAGCGAGTTTTTAATAGATTCCCCTCGGAGTCTTTTAATACCCTTTCAGTCCCCAGTAGACTCTTTGGCTGTAACGTTAGAATTATACCTCCGACAATTTCTTTTAAAACTCCTCCAAGGATGCCCTAAATTTCCCATGGAGTATCAAATCACATTCTCCAGTTGAATAACTTATTTTGTTATCATGTCCAGTTCATCACCTCTGAAACAAAACTCTAAGCTTGATAGCTTCTCAATCCGTTATGTTCATGTTACCTCAGAACTGATAGATAGCAAGTCTTATCTTCTAGTCTGGTAGCGACTACTCTTTTGTCGTTATGTTCAGCTCGCCACCTTTGAATGGCAAGGCTCTGAGTTTGATGTTTCTTAGTCAGTTATGTCCAGTTTATCACCTCTGAATCGACAGGTGCCTAAATCTTTTCTCATTTTATGGTACACAAACTACCATGTCCAGTTCGCCACCTCTGAACAAATGAATCTATAACCTTGTTCTCCTTTCCCCATCAGGGCCGGGAGTTTTTACTGTCAAGTAAGTCGATCACCTCTGAACAGCGAATTACGAGCCTAGTACTGTTAGTCGGTTATGTCCAGTTTATCACCTCTGAACAGACGGGTGCCCAGTTTCAATTCACCCTTGCAGTCCCTAATAGACTAGCTACTATGTTAACATTATGACTTCTGGTAGCAGATTCGAAATTTAGTGTATCTTAGTCTATCACGTCTAATTTATCACCTCTGAATAGACGGGTCCCTAAAATCGAGTTCAGCTTTCTTTTGTCATTATGTCCAGTTCGCCACCTCTGAGCGACAAATTTATGAGCTTGGTGGCTTCTTAATCGGTCATGTCCGTCCATCACCTCTAAACTAATAGATAGCCAAGTCTCATCTTTTTTTTGCCGTCATGTCCAGTTTGTCACCTCTGAACGGTAGGTCTCTGAATTCAGCAGCCTTTCAATTGGTTATGTCCAGTCAATCACCTCTGAACTGATCGATGTTTGGATTTCATCCTCCAATCCTTCGTAGACTTTCTTTTGTTGTCATGTTCAGTTCGTCACCTCTGAACAACAAATACTCCAAGTTTGGTAATTCACAATCGGTCATGTCCAGTCCATCACCTCTGAACCGAATATCCAATCCACTTTTCTTTATCGTTACGTTCAGTTATTCACCTCTGAATGATAAAATTTTGAATCTGATAATTCCTAACCTGTCATGTCCAGTCAGTCAGCACTGAACAGACGAACTATTAGACCTACCCTTCTTTTATCCCCAGTGGATTCTCTTTCCTAGACTAATTCTATCATGTTCAAGATTAGCCTTGGTTTTGGTTTAATTCCTTTGGAAATTTTACTTGGTGAAATTTCACCTTTTCAAGTTCTTTTCGAAGAATTTACATGTTAAAGTTTTTCTCATATGGAAGACTTCAGAGCAAAGAGCGAAGAGAAAAAAGGAAAAAGGGCACCAGACAAGTCATTGATCAAAAAGCAAATTTTATTGATTAATGAAAAACATAAAGAAGATACAAGGGTATTATGTCCAGATTATCTCTCATACAATTCAATCTTTACTTCAAAAATAGGTGACTCGTTGCTCTATACCCAGAACAGTAGATTTACTCCGCTCCTTTTTGGAGACAATAGCGTTTCTCGAGGACAAAATACAGTGGGACATTCTGATTCCACCTGACCAATTGGGCACGAAATTTCTCCCCCTACGCAAGGCCATAGTCTTTCACTTAATGGAAGATTTTGCTATAAGAAAGCCATCCAATGAGCGTGGGTTCTTTGTTGCTGTCACTTCCTTGAATAAGATTGATGAAGAGAGGATCTAAGACCTTACTGGTGACATTCTCTTTCCTGTGACTTTCAAGTGTCTTGTACAGAAACCCTACAAAGGTGAGATATTGGTGGAAGCGATGAAACAGTTTGCCATATACATTAAGCTCAGTAGCACAAATCTACAACCAAGTGGACCATCTTGGATAAGCAATTGTCGGCCGATGCCTGGTGTGGCAATTCTAAATATAAAATTTGGCCTCCTGAATTTGGTCCTATCATCATCTCTGAATGTGATTGTAGAAATAATGTTGTAAAGTGTATGTTGGTCCCCACCCAGAATTAGTACATTTTGCTCCAGTGTTCTCTTGTCACTGATAAGTAAAGACTGCACTTGAAAATAAAAATGCATACTTCTGTCCACCCTTTTCGCCGAGTCAAAGAGATTGTTCAATGGATTGGGAGCACAGTACACAGCAAAATAGGCAAAAGCAAGCATGTTTGTAACTGAAGAAAATGTAGAAGCTCTCAATTCCTAAGGAAACCAAGGCATAGCTCTGCCTAAAAAGTTCAAGCGCTCGAGGGGATGAAGTTAACCTCACTTGAAAGGCTAAGGCGCAGCTTCGCCCAGGGTCAAATCAGAAAGACTGTTAATTTTAGCTACGCCCTGAGGCTAGCTTCACACTCTGCCAAGAGAGGTGCAAAGCTACCCAAAGGTCAGCTTCGCTTGAAAGCTTGTATGAAAACTTCTCAGTTTCCAATGTCATTAAGCAGCATTAAAGTTAAAACCAATTCCCTAAAAATGGATAAGGTTGAGGTTAAGGGAGTTGGGTTCCCTAAGATCACCATTTTCTAGTGGATATCAACCAAGTTAATGGTGAGATTAGCCAAATTGGGTAGAAGGAAGAGATTAAAAATCTCTAAGGGTGAAAATTCTACCGATCATGAACCGTTCAATGGCCGAGGGCATAGCCTCCATCACTGTGTGGAGGTGGCAACTTCGTTGCCTGAGTGCCACCGGTGCTACTTGCGTGCCATGGGTCACGGTTCAATCTGAAGAAGATGAGGGGAAGAGAGAGAGGAAGAGACTTTTCTCTCTAAGAATTCTTTGAAAAAACTCTCTAAAAATTCTAAGTGAATGACTCTTCAAGTGTTCCACTGATGGGTTTTATATGCAGCCTTGTGTCTCATTTTCACTACCTTAAAAGGAGGGTCGGCTTTAATTCTAAAGAAGTTGGAACGACAATTCTGGAGGGAAGGGTCCTAATAGGAAAGTTGCTTAACTTCACTCAGATGATTTCTTTCAACTTCGCTGCGAACTCAAAATCAACTTCATGTGAAGTTTATTATAGTTTCAATGCGAGCCCATTCTGGAAACTTCGATGAAAGCTCACTTCAGCTCCGCTGAGAGCTTATCCATTAGCTCTGCTTAGAGCTTATCTCTGTCAACCTTGTTGCAGGCCTACTTCTGTTGTCACATGAAGTTAACCCATAGCTCCACTAAAAGCTCATTCTTATCTTTGCCTAAAGCTTTATTCTAGCTCCGCTGAGAGCTCATCCGTACCTTCGCCTGAAGCTTCACTCTAGCTCTACTAAAAGTTCATTCATCATGAGATTTCTAGTTTAAAACCAACCTACTTATCTAGTTCGGTGCACATTTATACCCAATGAATTTTTCTTGACCTAAGCAATTTGGGTATCAGGCTTCAGGTTCAAAGTGTTTTAGAATCTGTATCAATCCATTACAGATTCATGAAAACTTTGAAGAAGGTTACACTCTGAAAAGCAAACTCCAAGGAAACTCTGCAACCAGTCCAAACGATGTCTAACTTATCGACACTTCTAAAAGACAAGTCGAAGGCAGGATGAAGCCCCGTTCATCCCTGATGGACAAACCAATGACTTGAATTCCATTGATCCAGTGAAGCAGTCAGTGAACTAAGCATTTACCTTCTGAAGAAGCACAAAGAGACTAACTACTAACTTCATTGCAAGCTCAATATTAGTTTCACAGGAAGCTAACAATAGCCTGCTGTAGGTTCTTTCCTTTGCTTTGCATGAAGCTTTGCTTAGCTCTATTAAAGAGCTCTCTTTTAGTTTCGCTGCAAGCTCAAATGCCAGCTTCGCAGTAAGCTCAGTAGCTTCGCTGTAGGCTCTTTCCTTAGGTTCCCGCGAAGCTCTGGCTTTAGCTCCGCTGTGGACTCAATCCTTAGCTTCACTGTAAGTTAACTCAATCTCTAAAAAGGAGCTATCACTTCGGTCTACTACAAGCTCAACTCTAGCTTCACAGCAGGCTCCTTTTGAACTTCGCTGCAAGCTCAACAGCTTCACTGCAAGCTCAATAGCTTCGCCGTGAGCTCTTTTCTTAGCTTCGCATAAAGCTTTGCTTAACTGTGTTAAAGAGCTCTCTCTTAGTTTCACTGCAAGCTCAATGCCAACTTCGTAACACGCTCAGTAGCTCTGCTGTGGACTCTTTTCTTAGCTTCGTATGAAGCTCCTTTGTTAGCTCCGCTATGAGCTAGCTCCACTGCGAGCTCATATGGTCATTTTTTACTATTTGAATCTCAACAGAGATCAATATGGTAAAAATCAAATTGGCAATTGATTTCCATGATCTTTTCACCCCTCAATCAGTTGAGAAGATCAAGAGAGATCCTTCAATTGGTTGGAAAGAATTGAGACAAATTCTTCAATCAGTTGAGAGGATCGAGGCAAATCCTTCAATCAGTTGAGAGGATCAGGGAAAATCAATCAAATAGTTGGAGCAAATCAAAGGATTGGTGCAACAACCCAGAGCCAGCTGGCTGATTAACTCCGCGCAAGGGTTTCTAGCTTCGCTCAAGCTACAATTAGCTTTGTAGCGAACATATTTTAGCTTGGTGCGAAGCTAGATTGACTAAATTAATCTGCTGATTTTTAGGAGGGATTGTTACACCCCATGAAGCTTATAAATATCACATTGCTAGGCAAGCTAGGGCGGCTGGCTAAAGATTTTGGAAGAGATTTCTAACTGATCTTTTCAGAGAAATTATTCTCCAAGCTTTCAAGTTCCTTTAGAGAACCTCGCTTCTCTTCTGGGGTGTCAATACCCCCCTCACAATCTTCCTTTCTCAAAGGATTTTCAGAATCAGGCGAGAAGAAAATCCTTAAGTAGAAGATTTGAAAACTTAATCACTTGTATCGTCAATGGAACAAAGTGGTGGCACGCTGACCGGACTTCCATCGGCGTACTTTCCCAAAAACTTTAGAAGAGAATTCTTATAATCTTTTTTTTTTTTTACTTGTAATTTTCTTCGATTACTTGTAAGTTTTCTCAAAATGAAATCAAATGGTAAACAGCAGCTAAAGAGCCCAAAGCTTGGCTACCAAGCAACCAAAACTTGAAGGAGAGGGGCCCACTTTCCACTACCAAAACCCTAGCTATGCATCCCCCGGTGTCTCCATCTCCTCTCAAAGCATGACACTCAACTTCTCCTCTCTTTCACTAGTGTGGGTTCTTCCTTTTGGCCACCAACTTTCTTTGGTCTTTATCAGTTCAGATGGTCAATAGTTTGTGTCCTCTCAGAAATGGTCAAGGGGAAAGAAAATATTCCAGGCTGGACCTTGTGACCCTTTGACTGATATCAAATTTTTTCTATCATGGAATTGGATTCTCTGACTTGACCATGTAGCTGGATTCCTCATGTAGTTGAAGAATGAAGAGAGGTTGGAACCTTACAGTTGAAGAAATTCCAGCTAATTTGTTACTTGAAATTCTGGAGACTAAATATTTAACAATACGGAAAATTATTAAGGGTAATTGCAGAAAACTCTCTCGGACTATTACTATTTTTTCAAAGATACTCGTATTCTACTGAAATGAGTGGAAACCTTCTTCTTTTTTTATTAAATATAGAAAGAAAAAAAAACTCTTGTATTAACTTAAATTTGACACCAAATGCCTTTATTCTATTGGATTTTGAACAGACTACATTTGTATTATCTAAGATTTAAAAAAAAATACTCGTGAACTATCTTAAATTTGAAAAAAAAAAATTACTAAATTTCTATTGAATTCAATTGAAAAAACGCTAAGAGGAAGAAGGTTTTTGCAAACCCAATTATGAAATTTATTATGAGACGATATGAAGATCACCCCAATTATTTATTAGTAAACAAAAGAGCTTAAGCAAAGCCTACTATATAATTTTTTTTCCATGGATTTGCACAAGTCTATCCCTCACAAAATAATTAAAAAAGTAAAGGAAAAATAAAAGTGTAACTTGTCATCGCTTGGAGTCCATGAGTGAATATAGGTGTGAACAAAAAAAAGGAGAAGGAAGAAGAAGGAATAGAGAAATGAATACGTGTGGGCCTAGAGAGCCCACATCTAGATTAAATTGAGAGAGAGAGAGAGAGAGAGAGAGAGAGAGAGAGAGATATGAATTGAAATGGTGCTCATTGAAATGGAAGCACCACTGTCACTGATAATATCAACCATGGCGCTGGCTTGCGTCACCGTGATGACGTGAGCATGCTGAGCAAGCTTACCCTCTTCTTGAGTTTCTTTCTAGTTTTAAGCACGTGAGAGATGATGATATAGTAAGCATCATTAATAGTTGATTGATTTGTCAGGTTGATTCTCGTCTCATTTAGTGCATATAATTGATGAGTATGTTGTAAGTTCTTTTAAAAGCAAACGGTGATTTGTTTACTGTGTTTGGTTGGAGGACAATATGGAGCTATCCATTCAAAAGTTGCATCCCCATGTGGAAGAGTTAGTGATCAAAGCACAGATATTCTTAATCCTTTTTTATAATGGTTTTGTTAACGTGAAGGTTAGTCTACCAATAACACTTTTCATTTTTGTAGGAGAAAGATTTATGTTTGATTTTCAGAGTCAACGGCCAAAGGATTAGCTTGAGTATATATATAGATAGACTTGGCTACTTTCGGTAGGATTTGAGCATGAATCCTTACCACTCGAATTCAGTACTACGAAAATAAAAGATCTACTCTATTGAAGTTGATTTATATTATTTAAAGTAATTAAAAATTAAAAAATTAAGTTTTTGGAGTTTTTTTATCCATGCATCAAGTATGCACAAAATAGATGAACGAAAGTAGTATACTACTTAAATCTATGACTTTAGATATACAAATTCTCGATCCAACCATTTGATCATGATCTAAATATTTAAAAACCCTCACACACTAACTTTTGTTAGGTTTCAAATATTCTACACCGTTAAACTAACAAACTCACTATTTAAACCATTCATTTTGCGCTTATTTGATGAATAAGCAAAAAGTATTCAAAAATACTTGAATTTTTGTTTTTTAAGCATTGTAGTGTAAATTAACTCCAATATAATGGATTTTCAATTTGAATGGCTTAACATTGAATTTGAATGGAAATAATTCATATTCATGTTCATATTCTTCCCAAAAGCCTCTCTCTCTCTCTCTCTCTCTTTCTCTCTCTGTGTGTGTGTGTGTGTGTGTAGTGATCAGGTGATAACTGGCTTTGGCTTGGTGAGAAGATCAGAAAGGAACACAGGAGCTGTCATATTATCTTTTTGGTGGTTGAGATTAGTTTTTAGGTTGGTTAAGTTTGTTCTAGGATTGATTAATTTATTTTTTAAGTTTTAATTTTATTTCCTCCAAATCTAATTTCAACCACACAAAACTAATCCGACAGCTCATGTGCTATATATATATATATATATATATATATATATATATATATATATATATATATATATATATATATATATATATATATATACATATTTCTGATATATTATATATATATATATATATATATATATATATATATATATCAGAAATATGTATATCAGCCGACAGCTGAGAGAGACTCTTTCAGCTGTCACTTCAATATGGTCGCAACTTACTGCAATATGGTCGCAATCCACTGTGATATAATCGCAGTTCTAAAAATCATATATTTTCAGTGTAATTAGGACTGCGACCAAGTAGCAATGGTCGCAGTCTTCAGAAAAAGATTGCGACCATGACAGCAGTTCTCAGAAAAACACTGCGACTTAATCACAGTCCTAATAAAAAAAACTGCGACCATGCTAACAGCACCCAAAATTGTGGTTAAAATTCAGCCACGTTGCGCCAGTTTAGAGAGTCTCTCTCAGCTGGCGGCTGAGGTTATATACACACACTTGTGTTATTCCAGAAGGATTCGAGACCAAATCCTTCCCACTCAAATACAACTCTACGACACTTGAATGCAAGATGTACTCTGTTGAAGTTGATCAACATTATTTCAAATAACTAAAAACTTAAAAATCATGTATTTTGAATACTTTTTGATCATTCATCAAGTAAGTGAAAAATGAACTGCTGAAAAAGTGAGTTGGTTAGTTTAACATCTTGTTCTGGTATTTTCTTAACCAAGTAATTTCCAATTTAATATGATTTCTTAAACAAGCAAAATTTGCAAAAATAAAGCAATAAAGGAGAATAGAAAGTTCCCATTAATGGGGGTAAAAAGAGCTCCAACACTATTTCAGTAACCATTTAGCTACATTGATTGAACTTGGACTTAAACCGCTTTCATAGAATCTAGCCGAAATCTCATGCGAGCCCATTGACGTACAAAATCACTTTCTATCAATCTGTTATGCACTAAAAAAATTAATAGATGGGAATATGAAAAAGTTAAAGACAGAAGCAAAAAAGAAAAGGAGCCACAAGGAACCAACCATTGCGTCATCTTGCTGATGTAGGCTTGCTCCTCTCTAGAGTAAGCAAGTGAGGTGATCCATCTCCAATTTCTTGATTGCAAAATTGTGAAGTCCGAGTGAGAGTATTTTTTTTTGGTTCTGTTGTGTGAGTGACAGCTGTTCATTGTTGAATGTTGAGGAATAATATAATTGTTAATTAATTGTTAAAGTTGATCAAATATTGTTAACAACAAGGGAAAAGAAAGCCATTTTCCTTTTCTTTTTTTTTTGGTAGGTTCTATGCTCCATTCATGCACCACTCATTTCCTCTACTCTAGGGGTAGGGAGTTGGCAACCTATTCCTTGATTGCAATTTTTATTTAGCACAATATTTGATAATGATATTGCTTTTGTAAGTCCAAGTTAACTGGATTTTCTTGGAGAATATTGTAACATCCATTTTCCTTCTTCTTTTTTTTTTTTTTTCCTGTCCCCCCTAAATTCTAGAAAGTCCCATCTTTAAGAGAGAGAGAGAGAGGTATATGTAAAGATTTTGAGTCTAATGAGCTCAATCGATGAACTATAGCAACTTGAGACTTCACCAGTAACTTAATTGACTGAGCTCAAAATTTAGGATCTTTCTTTTACAATATTGGTGACATGTTTTTTTTTTTTTTTTTTGTAAGAAAAGATAATATCAACGAGAAGGTAAGACAATATAAAAAGGAGAATATAAAGTTCCCATTTAATGACAACCTGGGAATAAGTACTCCTCACACTGTTTTGTTAACATTCAAGACGAAGGAATGAATTCCGCCCAACACCGTCTTTCTAAAGGTTCAGGTTCACACTTGGAGTCAAATCAGATCATCAAAAGAGCCCATGGTCTCACTTCCCTTTTCTCCAGCCCATTGACTCATCTTATTGACTTCAAATCTGCAGTCCCAAATTGAGACCATTAGTGTTGGATGCTGCAATATGATCAAAACCTATCAAATTCTCGTGACTCATATAGAAACTTTGTCCGTCCGTCTGTCCGTCTGTCTGTCCGTGTTTACCCGCGCGAGAGAGAGGAACGTTGACCCCTTCTTTTTTCTCTCTCAGCTCTATCTCATTCTTCCTCCCTCTTCTTTCTCTTCCCCTTCTCCTTCTCCTAACCGCTCAGTCGACTTTCTACCGACAACGACGGTATACTAATATAATTATTAGCGGGTAAAGTTGATAGTTAATTTTAGTTACTATTTTTCTTTAAAATCTATAGGATTTCTCTTTTGGATATTGTCTGACAAAAGAAGTAAAAGAAAAGTTACATGCTCTAGGTAACCTAAAATCAAAAAGCGTCGGAGCTCTGACAGGTGAGTCAGAAGCAACACTGATAGAACTCACTATGATACGTGCAGGTAGCACATTTTTTTGAGTCAGAAGCAGCGCTGATAGAACTCAGTATGATACTTGATTTAATGAAGTCAGGTAGCACATTCTTCTTTCCTTTTTCTCTTTCAAATTAACTGCAAGCAGCAGCCCCTTGAATCTTGAAACATAGAAACACAAAAACAGAGTACCCCCAAGATAAAAACAGAGCACAGCTAACAACTATAAAGCTTGAAATGTCTCATAGAAACGAAAGGAAACAAAACAGCCCACTAGATTATGCAAAAGGACTAGAGAACTACAAGGAGGATTTCTTCATAAACAAATCTCTCTCTCTCTCTCTTCTATTGCACCCAGAAAAACAGAGCACCAGCACAGAGATGAACACATGTTCAAGATCACTTGCCTATGGCTTCGACTTGTGCCGAAGCGGCCGAAAGAGGATAAGTTTTAGTTCTCCCTCCTCCTCCTCCTCCTCCTCTCACATTCTCCCTGCGCCGCACCGGGCACCGCCCGCGAAAGCAGAGATCACTTCACCTGCTATCTTGGCCTTGATTCTGCCCCTTTTGAACTGGGGATAACCACTTGGTTTCTTCTCAAACTTCTTAAATTCGCAAGTTGTTGACATGAGAGTAGTTGGTGGTGTTTGAGTAAGAGAGTAAAAGAGTGGGGTGGAGTTGAGAGAGGGAGAGGAGTTGTGAAGAGGAGTTAGAAGCTGGGGAGGTATAAATAGGCCAAGAAACCAGTAGGGCCCTTTTGTACATTGGGGCCCATTTGGAGTTGCTTCACATCCAAGCCCCTGGGCCCACGTAAATCATGCGAGGTTGGGCGGGGGAGGAGAATCACAATGGACGGTGCAATTTGGGGTTAAGTTTTTGAGTCGGCATCAATGAGAGTGACAGTTCCTGTTGAAGTGTTGATTACTCGTTTTTATTTTAGTGGTTTTAGTGATATCTATCTGGCTAATTTCTAAATACTTTTTATGTTTTTTTTTTTGAAATATTACTTTTCATTTTTTTTTTTGGTCTAAAATCATATAACATGCCTACCAGGTGACTTTCTTATGACAAGAATACTATATAAACATGTTTTGAGTTAAAAACTTTAAAAATTATAAAAAAAAATTTAATTTAATTAAGTGTTTCTTATGGAAAACAAAGAAAAATTATTTCAAAAAAATATTTTTAGACACCGCTGGAAATTATTTACTTACACAAAAAAGATATTTTTTTTTATAAGAAGGTGGTTTTGAACTTTTTAATCCCAATAGTTTCGTTTCTATTGTAACAAGCAAAACTGATGGGGTTTTTGCATCTTATATTTTCTTTGATACATTTGAAATGAAATGAACGGTAAGAAAATTGATTGGAAATTAATTACAGATACTATAAAAATTTGCAAGTATTTTATCTAAGTTTGTAAGAGAAGAGTGTAAGTTTGTTACCATAGATTTCAAGTGTGATGCCACTTTTTTCTTTCTTTCTTTTCTTCTGTTGTAGATAGGAATTAATCCATGCATCAAAATAATAGAATAAGTATAATCAAATCAAAGAAAAACCAATGCAAAACAGAGAATTACGTGGAAACCAAATGGGAGAAAACTACGGAGAGACAGAAATTCCACTATATCAATGGAGATTACAGGTGGGGCTCTGTGGTGAGTTAGGGTTTCGGGATCTCGATCCCCTTCATATTGTAAGGGTTTTGTAACGCCTCGATCCTACGGATACAGAGACGCTACAACGACGTATATATGCAGAGCGGAAATACTCTCACGTATATACGCTAAGCCTCAGTACAGGAAATAAATACAATGTACACAATAGTTCCAGCATTAAAGAAGTACAAGAATACTTGCAGAAAGGGATTAGTGATCATGATAGATATGAAAATATAGATAAATAAAAAATTAAAGATTAAATAATAAAAATACATGTGATTAGTATCGATTACGAGTGTGTATCCAGTGAAATGATACTACGATGTCTCAGATCTCCAACCTGGGCACACAAACCCAAGGTCGTCAGAAAGCGACCTAATGAGTGATAAAATAAAAGAAATTGTAACTATATACGATAATAATATATAATACATGTTTAAATACCAGTGATACAATATAATAATAATAATGATCGAAAAAATACACAAGTGTTATATTTTAACAACATCAACACCTAGCATGTTATAACAATGTCATCACCACAATAGTACCCAGTATTATGTAATTAATATCAGTTTATATGTCCGGGCTGTACTATCAACAATAATAGATAAGTCATCATAGGGGATTATGTTACTACAGTCAATAAAGTTACACCATTTATACATTATTCTCAATATACATGAAATGATATAGTATTAAATGTTCCTAATTACATCAGTGTGCATAAGTAGTCATGTAACAAGTTTAATTACTTTATATTTCTGATTTAATAATAATAGTAGTATAATGGTGACATGATTAATAGAACATGTAGATATGAAGTATGCAGAATAACTATAATACAATGTTATGTTTCTGCAGTAACAGTATGCATAGGGTATACATGAACAGAATACATGCAATGCGGAGTATATATGTGCATGAATAGTGTGTCACCACATGAAGTGCACAAGTATCTGATGGTTCAACAATGTATACAGATACCATGATAGTGGATAAAATGTCAGGAATAGCAACAGGTATAACTGAACGGTAATATACACGTATCGGGCAAGTCATGTTATTTATACAATAATAACAATCAGTATCGCCTGATATTTTAATCAATCTCTTCCAGTGTCCCACCACTGGCAGTTCATACCGGAGCCTGCACTCCGGCCAAACTCATCCGAATATGGCATACAGGTACTATGATCCAAACAAGAGAATGACCAAATACCAAGTGTTCCTAACGTTACCATTGTTTGGTTATTAAATATATTATGTATTGGGTATGAATAACAAGTGCACTGAGGATGCCTCCATCAAGCCAACACCCCGCGATGTGGGATTCTAGAGGTGGCCCCGACGGATTCAAGAGGTGGCCCCCACCATGTATGTGGTGTGCACTTTGTTCCGTGTGGCACTTAGTTCCACACACCATGTGCCGGACGCTAGCATGACTGTACGTATAACGGGAAACAGGATAACAAGAATACTAAGTTTGGTCGTAACAATATCTAGAACAAGAACACCGGAGACATCCTCGTCACCCAACGTCAAGCGGAGTTAGGATTCTAGAGGTGGCCCCCACCACGTATAAGTGTGATGTGGCACTTTTCTTTATGTGGCACTTAATTCCACACATGTTCCATCGGACGCTTGCGTGACTGTGTTAATAACTGGTATGCCAGAATACAAGTCTGCTAGCGTGTTAACAATATTTATAACATGTAATAAGTTAACAGGATTTTTATCAGTAATGCGGTTACCTGAAGTATACAATGTAACAAGAGTACACGAATATTCATATAATAGTAATCCAGGTAATAGGAGCAGTGAGCCGTGCAATAGAGATATAGGAACATTTAGATCATGAATATAAATGAATCCATGTAACAGTGATAATAGTATCCAATATAACAAGTATTCATTATAACAAGTATCTATATGACACAACAGTGTTCAGTATACGAGAGTGTCCGTGTAACGGTGATACTAATACATGTGATAATAGTAATCATGTAATAGTGATTCAATACATGAAATAACAATGTCCGGTGTGATAGCATATAAATATTATGGTGCTCCAAGTATAAGAATGCTAATATTTAGTATAACAACGTCTCTGTGTAACAGGTGTACATGAATATGCAATTAAATGTAATTCTTGTAAAGTGATATCACAGGATATGTACACCAGTGTCCAGTGTGAATCAAGTAACGGTGCCAGTATCAAGGTGACATGAACCTGTGTTAGCTTATAATTTGTTTGTTATAATGATGTTAATTTATGAACATGGTCGATATCAAACAATTACTTACGCGACCGTATTTATCTATAAATCTGAGTTTTCCTTTATCAACGTCTTTTAATTACTCAATATAAATTTACAGATAATAAATCAAGAAGAAGAATAATTTATTATTAAGCATGTTTAAAAAGAAGTCAGGCATACTTTAATTACAGTGTTTTAAGAATAATTACAATTTATTAAATAATAATAATGGGGACTTACTGGTAATCTTATTTTACTTAAATAAAGCTACCAATGTAACTCAACATGATAAAAATACAATTTAAAAAATAAAACACTCACATAGATGACACAGAAATGTAGCCCATCTTCTCACGGTCGCAACGGTTCCTAAATCGTCTAATTCGGAGTCCGGATGCTCCAGATATAGCCTAAACACTAAAATCATTAAAAATAGGTTAAAATGTAATTTATAATATTTTGAGTGTAATAAATATTATTTAAGAGGGGGTTTTATGTAAAATTACCTTTATTTGGTTTTGGAGCAGATATGGGTTGCTAATGGGTTGGGTTTAGATCCACAACCCATACCCATTAATATATGTGATGGGTTATTGGGTTATAAGGCTAATGAGTTTGGGTTTAATGGGTTAATAAGTTTGAATTAAGGCTATTGGGTTTAAACCCTATAGAGAGAGGGCGAGTGAGGGGGAAAGGGGGGAGCGACCCCTCCTTGGCCGGCGGCAGCGCCTAGCCGGCCAGCATTGCCTCGCCGGTGACGATGCCCGAAGGGGGAGAGAGAGAAATAGAGAGATGGGAAAAGAGAAAAGAAGGGGGAGAGGGAGGAGGAGAGAGAGAGAAGAAGAAGAAGAACTGATGAAAGAAGAAGAAGAGGAGGAGGAAGAAGAGAAGAATAAGGAGGAAAAGGAGGGAAGAGGGTGGCGCTCGGTGGCGCACCGGCCTACCGGCGGCGCGTCGGCGGACCTTGCTGTTGGTGGTCTGGCGCCTGGTCTGGTGGAACGGATAGAGGGAGAGAGGTGTAGTGAGAGAGAGAGCGAGAGAAAGAGTGAGAAAGAGATGATAGTGAGAATGAGAGAGTTTAATTAGAGCGGAGAGAGAGAGAGAGAGAGAGAGAGAGAGAGATTAAGTGGGTTAAGAGGAGGATTATGGGAGTTGGTTAGCCAAAGTCGATGGAGAGAGGCGGTGGAAAAGGGGAAGCTTGGGGAAGTAGGAAAAAGTGAAAAAGAATTAAAAGAAATATATTTTTTTAAATTATTTTAATAAGGTCAAATTTTGACTAGTTTAGAATGGTCCCCAAAAATTCTATAAAATATAAAATATTATACGGAAGAAAAATGTGAAATCAGATTCAAGAAATCTTATCCAATTTGCAAATTAAAAATTCTGAAATTCATTACCGGTACTGGGTGACACCGTTTTGGCCGGGTTTTGGACTAATTCAGAAAAACCCTCAAAAATACGCTAAAGTAGCAAATAGGATTTTAAAGAATAATATGAAAGCGGATTTAAGAAACTCAACTCCATTTGTGAATTAAAAATCATAGGGCCGATTGTCGATATCAATCCACACCGAATACGAAGATTTTTCCAAAATAATTTAGAAAAATTCTTGAAAATTCTAAAAATTTGAAAATATTAGAAAATGATGTTTAAAACTGAAATTGGCTTAATCTGACGACTCGAAAGGTCAAATAAATTTTATATGTCGTATCGAGTACTAACATTGTGATACGTATATCAGGAATCAGGGGGTTACACTTCTCCCCACCTTACAAAAAATTTCGTCCTCGAAATTTTAGTTCAGGAGAGAGATCAATATTTAAAGCCCCTGAAGCCTAGATGTGAAAGGCCTACGATACTTTTGCTGTGCCACTCTGATATCTATAGTGAACTCGAGATGGAGAATTCGTGTCGTGAGTCAAATCTAGAGGTTTGGGATCAATAGAATGTAGGAAAAGAGAAAAGAAAATCAGAATATTCTAGTTAATAACTGAAATTAAGCAATTGAAAAGAGTTCAGGAATGAATTTTCAACAAAATGATATTCTTTTACTCGTAGCTGGAATCTCCAAATCAGATACAAATTAGAACAGTTCTAATCTGAATCTGATTGTTTTGTCGGTGAGAGTCCGAGCATTAACCCAGGTGGTTACCCACATCAGGTGTGAACCTCGGCTCTGATATCACTCTGTGACGCCCCGATCCCATGGATACGGAGACGTTACAGTGACGTATATACACAGAGTGAAAATACCCTCCTGTATATACAATAAGCCTCAGTACAGAGAATAAACACAATGTACAAAATAGTTCCAGCATTAAAGAAGTACAAGAATACCTGCAGAAAGGGGTCAGTGGTCGTGATAGATATGAAATTACAGATAAATAAAAAAATTAAGACAAAATAATAAAAATGCCTATGATTAGTATCGATGACAAGTCTCCTATGTATATCCAGTAAAATGATACTACGATATCTTAGATCTCCAACCTGGACACGTAAACAGAGTCGTTAGAAAGCGACCTAGTGAGTGGTAAAAATGAAAGAAACAGTAATATATATGATAATAATACAATCATGATAATAATATATAATACATGTTTAAATACCAATGATACAATATAATAATAATAACGATCGGGAAAAATACACAAGTGTCATATTTTAAAATCATCAACACCTAGCATATTATAACAATGTTATTACCACAGTAGTACCCAGTGTTATGTAATTAATATCAATTTATATGTCCAGGTTGTACTATCAACAATAATCGATATGTCACCATAAGGGATTATGTTACTACAGTCAATAGAGTTACACCATTTATACATTATTCTCAATATACATGATATGATACAATATTAAGTGTTCCTAATTACATTAGTGTCCATAAGCAGTCGTGTAGCAAGTTTAATTACTTTATATTTCTGATCTAATAATAACAGTAGCATAATGGTGACATGATGAATAGAACATGTAGATATGAAGTATACAGAACAACTATAATATAATGTTATGTTTCTACAGAAACAGTATCCATAGGGTATACATGAACAAAATACATGCAATGCGGAGTATACATGTGCATGAAACACCACATGAAGTGCGCAAGTTTCTGGCAGTGCAACAAGGTTTACAGATAACATGATAATAGATAAAATGTCAGGAATAACAAGTATAACTGAACGGTAACGTACACGTATCGAGCAAATCATGTTATTTATACAATAATAACAATCAGTATCCCCCTGATATTCTAATCAATTTCTTCCAGTGTTCCATACCACTGGCAGTTCATATCGGAGCCCGCACTCCGACTGAACCCATCCAAACATGGCATAGGGTACGATACTCCAAACGAGAGAATGACCAAATAGCAAGTGTTCCTGACATTACCATTGTTGGGTTATTAAATATATTATGTACTGGGTCTGAATAACAAGTGCACTGAGGATGCCTCCATCAAACTAACACCCCGCGATGTGGGATTGTAGAGGTGGCCCCCACGGATTTTAGAGGTGGCCCCACCATGTATGTGGTGTGGCATTTTGTTCTGTGTGACACCACTATGTGCTAGACGCTGGTATGACCATGCGTATAACGAGAATACAAGATAACAATAATACTGAGTCTGGTCAGTAACAATATCTAGAACAATAGCACTGGAGACATCCTCATCACCCAACACCAAGCGGAGTGAGAATTCTAGAGGTGGCCCTCACGGATTCAAGAGGTACCCCCTACCACGTATAGGTATAATGGGACACTTTACTCCGTGTGGCACTTAGTTTCACACATGCTCCGCCAGACTCTAGCGTGACTGTGCTAATAACTGGTATGCCAGAGTACAAGTCTGCTAGCGAGTTAATAATTTTTATAACATGTAACAAGTTAACAGGATTTTTATCAGTAATGCGGTTACCTGAGGTATACAATGTAACAGGGGTACACGAATATTCATATAACAGTAATCCAGTTAACAGGAGCAGTGAGCTGTGCAACAGAGGTATAGGAACATTTAGATCATGAATATAAATGAACCCATGTAACAGTGATAATAGTATCAGGTGTAACAAGTATCCATTAAAACAAGTATCTATATGACACAATAGTGTTCAGTATACGAGAGTGTCCGTGTAACGGTGATACTAATACATGTGATAATAGTGATCATGTAACGATGATTCAATACATAAAATAACAGTATCCGGTGTAAGAGTATATAAATGTTACTGTGCTCCAAGTATAAGAATACTAATGTTTAATATAACAAAGTCTCTGTGTAACAGGTGTACATGAATATGCAATTAAATATAATTCTTGTAAAGTGATATCACAGGATATGAACAACAGTGTCCAGTGTGAATCAAGTAACAGTGCCAATATCAAGGTGACATGAACTTGTATCAGCTTATTATTAGTTTGTTAGAATGATGTTAATATTATGAACATGGTCAATATCAAACGATTACTTACGCGACGGTATTTATCTATAAATCTGGGTTTTCCTTTATCAACGTCTTTTAATACTCAAAATAAATTTACAGATAATAAATCAAGAAGAAGAATAATTTATTATTAAGCATGTTTAAAGAGCAGTCATGCATACTCTAATTACAGTATTTTAACAATAACTACAATTTATTAAATAATAATAATGTGGACTTACTGGTAATCTTGTTTTACTTAAATAAAGCAACCAATGTAACTTAACATGATAAAAATACAATTTAAAAAAATAAAAATACTCACATATGTGACACAGGAATGTAGCTCGTCTTCCCACGGTCATAACGGTTCCTTAATCGTCCAATTCGGCATCCGGACGCTCCAGATATAGCCTAAAGACTAAAATTATTTAAAATAGGTTAAAATATAATTTATAATATTTTGAATGTAATAAATATTATTTAAGAGGGGTTTTATGTAAACTTACCTTTATTTGATTTTGGAGTGGATATGGGTTGCTAATGGGTTGGATTTAGATCCACAACCTATACCCATTAATTTATGTGATGGGTTATTTGATTATAAGGCTAACGGGTTTGGGTTTAACGGGTTAATAGGTTTGAATTAAGGTTATTAGGTTTAAACCCAATAGAGAGAGAGAGAGAGAGAGAACGAGTGAGGGGGAAAAGGGGGCAGCGACACCTCCTTGCCCGGCGGCGACCCTTGCCTCGCCGACAACGATGCCTGGAGGGGGAAGAGAGAGATGGAGAAATAGGAGAAAAGGGGGGAGAGAGAGATAGAGAGAGAGAGAGAGGAAGAAGAATAGTTGAAAGAAGAATAAGAAGTGGAAGAAGAGAAGAAGGAGGAGGAAAATGAGGGAAGGGGGTGGCGCCCAGTGGCGCACCGGCCACCGAAGCGCACTGGCCTGCCGGTGGTATGCTGGCGATCTGGCTCCCGGTCTAGTGGAACAGATAGAGGAAGAGAGGCGTAGTAAGGGAGAGAGTGAGAAAGAGATGATAGTGAGAGGGAGATAGAAATAGTGAGAAAGAGAGAGTTTAATTAGAGGGGAGGGAGAGATTAAGTGGGTTAAGAGGAGGATTATGGGAGTTGGTTAGCCAAAGTCGGTGGAGAGAGGCAGTGGAAAAGGGGGAAGCTTGTGGAAGAAGGAAAAAGTGAAAAAGAATTAAAAGAAATATATTTTTTATATTATTTTAATAGGGTCAAATTTTGACTAGTTCAAAATGGTCCCCAAAAATTCTATAAAATAGATAATATTATATGGAGAGGAAATGTGAAATTAGATTCAAGAAATCTTATCCGATTTGCAAATTAATAATCTTGAAATGCATTACCGATACTGAGTGACACCAGTTTGGCCGGGTTTTGGCCTAATTTAGAAAACCCCCAAAAATACGTTAAAGTAGAAAATAGGATTTTAAAGAATAATATGAAAGTGGATTTAAGAAACTCAACTCCATGTATGAATTAAAAATCATAGGGCCGATTGTCGATATCGGTCCACACCGAATACGGAGATTCTTTCAAAATAATCCAAAAAAGTTTCTGAAATTATAAAATATTGGAAAATGATATTTGAAACTGAAATTGGCTCAATCTGACTATCAGAAAGGTCAAATCAATTTTATATTTTGTATCAAATACTGATACTGTGATACGTACATCAGGAATCAGGGGGTTACATGTTTTAATACATATACAAGTTATGTCACTTGGATAAGGCTAAGGAGTTCTTAGTTCGAACACTTTACTCCCTTATCTCGATGGCGGTTAAGTTGGACATGCTGATTTGAATGAGGTGGACGAGAGTCCATCTTTATCTGATTCTCTTCGTCCAACTGTCGAGTTCAAATAGGAATTTGGCTTATAGATAGAGATTCTCACAACTGATCATATCTCTTCCTTCTAACTATATGAGCCGTTCGGGATTTGAATTGAATGGATACTCCCGATCAGAAATTCTGAAAGTTACCACTTGTCGCTCGCTTATTTGGTACTAGATGAACACGTGGCGTGATCTCGAGGAGGTCAAAAACTGACCTTCACAGATGCCCCCTCTACTTCTCTCTTTTTGGAAGAGGTCGGAACTCTCCCTCGTAGGCTTATAAGTTCTCGAGGACTTTGATAGAGGGAGGGGAGTAGATAGAGAAGGAAACTCTGGTTTTGAAAATTATTTACTTACGCAAAAAAGATATGTTTTACAAGAAGACAGTTTTGAACTTTTTAATCCCAATAGTTTCATATATGTTGTAACAAGCAAAACTAATGGGGGTTTTGCATCTTATATTTTCTTTGATACATTTGAAATGAAATGAACGGCAAGAAAATAGATTAGAAATTAATTAAGAGTACTACAAAAACTTGCAAGTATTTTATCTAAGTTTTTAAGAGAAGAGTGTAAGTTTGTTACCATAGATTTCCAGTGTGATGTCACTTGTTTCTTTTTCTTTCTTTTCTTCTAAGAAAAAGTATGATGTCACACTTATTAGTTGCTATAAAATGTTTTTGGTATGAAGTTAATTTCATACAAGGTGGTTTCTTAAACGAAATGCAATGGCAATTTTGGAAATCATCTTCCCCATTTTTAGATTTCCATTTGAAATGGGGGGAGTCCCAACACATTCATATCTCAAATGATCGTGTTAGTGATCAATTCAATAATAGAAAATTCATGGAGACCAACCTTTTATCTCCCTCTTTTGAAGGAAACTTGTTTTGAAAACAAATTTATGATTTCTTCATCTGTCCATTGACTCTGTTAATGAATCTTCTACTTTAGGCTACTATTGTAGTATTATTATTATTATTAAGGGTCTTTCTCATATGTACCCTCAAAATCTTTCTTATTATCAAAATTATCTCCTAAATCTTCATAACATCTCAGTTACCTCTCTAAATCTTTCATATTTTCAAACATACTCTTACCGTCAGTTAAAAGGAATAAAAATGAAATATTCTATTAATTTTTTATAAATTTCTTTAATACCCTTATATCCTAATTAAAACCTAACTAGATTCTATTTAAACCTAATTTAAAACTAATCTAAAATTAATTTAAATCCTAAATTCTAACAAAACATCAACGGTGAATCTGTTGGGGCCGACGTCGCCGGTGATGCCATCGACTTTCGTCTCACTGCGGAAGCGGAGAGAGAGAAGCTGCAGGGGGGAGAGAGAGATGCAGGGGAGGGGAGAAAGAGAAGGGACCGGGGGGATGCAAGGGAGGGGAGTGGAGAAGCGGTGGGTGGAGAGAGAGATGGTTAGGCAACAAGGGGAGAGAGACTGTAGAGAGATGGGGAGGAGAGAGAGAGAGATGCAGGGGAGAGGGGGAGAGAGGGAAAGGCAAGGGAGGTGGAGAGAGATGCAGGGGAAGGGAGAGAGAAGCAGCAGGGGGAGAAAGATTGGGGGAAGAGAGGGAGAAGCGACAAGGGAGAGATGAGGGGGGAGAGAGAGATGCTGGGAGGGAGAAACAGGGAAAGGGGCAGAGGGGAGAGAGAGAGGCATGGGGGAGAGAAAGGAGGGCGACAGGGGAGAGGAAAAGGACCTGGCGGGGGGGAGAGAGAGAGATGAGGGTAAATTTGAGTAATATTTTAAAATTTTGAAGGGTAAAATGGTAATTTCATTTTTTAACTATTAAAAATTAACATGATGAGTAAATTTGAAATTTTTTAAGATTTAGAGGAGTAATTGAGATATTATGAAGATTTAGAAGGTAAATTTAATAATAATAAAGAATTGAGTTTTACATATTAGAAAGACCTGTTGGAACTTGCTTTTGATGCAGACATTTGTGAAGCATATCATTTGGAGCTCTATCACAAGCCTATTCAAGAGTTCTTCATGATCAAGACTTCCCAAAGAGAGTTGCTAATGATATGTTTTGTAATGATTAAATAGCATGTTAAAAGCCTTGATGCATACACACACATCTTAGTATATTAGTCGACTTATAGCCTATGATAGTCGACTAATACATAGTGTAGTCGACTTGACCAATTCCCTAGTCGACTAGTCTTTTGTCCTAAAAGATCCCAACTCTCTGTTTGTCTCTGTAATTGACTTAACAGTATACCTAGTCGACTAATAGACTTTTGTAGTCAACTTATACTTTCTCCTAGTCGACTAATCCCTGGCCTAGTCGACTTATAAGTTAGTTGTGGTCGACTTGGTTCAGTTTTTCAGAAACTTGTCATTTGAATTTAACTTTACCTAGTCGACTTGGTCCCAATACTAGTCGACTAACCTAGTGAAATTTGCCTACCCTAGTCGACTAATGGCAGTTTCTGACTGTTAGACAGTTTCTGATTTCTGGTATTTTCTGCAACGTTATCCAACGTTTGAATGTTCAAATTGGACCTAATAACTACCCTAACTAACTCTAGAGTACAGCTATAAATAGGGTTGTTAATCTTAGGCCAAAATACCAATTCAAATATTTAGTTTTCTGACCAAAAATCCTGAAAATATTCAGGTTTCCTGAAAACTGTTCCCACTTCCAGTTCTTCACCAATTCCTACTCTTTTATGAAGATCTCTGAAAATTCTCCTATACTAGCCCTTGTCCACGATCACATACTGTACCAAGGCTTATAGGAAAGGTTGTAATCACTCAAAGGAATCATTGTACAAGAGCGTCTTCTTGGTGTAGAAGAGAGGTTGTACAAGGTGTTTGTCTTCTTGGTTTGTAAGAAGAGTTGTACACATTTGGCAAAGGGGATTTGTCAAGTGGTGTGCAAGGTGTTGATTTTGGGTGTACAAAGTCAAGGATAAAAGAAAGTCTCAAGCGGGAGGCTTGGGGACTGGATGTAGGTCACGAGAACCGAACCAGGATAAATCACATGTGTTTGCGATTGTTAACTTTTCTGTAATTTGTTTTTCTTTAATTTGCAAGTATATTTATTTCCTTTATACTAATATTCTTGTGAGTGTTGATTTCATATTTTATATCCATAATTGGCATCATATCGGGACCAACATTTGGTATCAGAGCCCTGCATACCTAGTCAACAATCTACGAGGATGGCAACGGAGTTCCCTTCACCATAATTCAAAGGACATACTACACAACGTCCACCGCTATTTGACGGATCCAACTATAAGTATTGGAAGTGTAGAATGAAGATATACTTGCAATCGCTCAACTACGAACTTTGGAACATTGTAGAAGCGCCGTACACCAAAACGGCAACCAACTACAACGCTTGGAGTGATGATCAAAAGAAGAATGCGAACCTTGACGCAAAAGCGATGAATGCTTTATTCTGTGCCTTAACCAAAGAAGAATTCAACTGTGTGTCAACAGCCACTTCTGCAAATCAAATATGGCACACTCTTCAGGTAACACACGAAGGCACAAATAAAGTTAAAGAATCTAAGATTTTTGTTCTTGTCCACAGGTTTGAATTATTCAAAATGGAGGAGAATGAAACCATCTCAAAAATGGTTATAAGATTCACCGACATTACCAATTCCTTAGCATCCCTTGGAAAGGAATACACCCAAGTCGAAAAAGTTCGCAAGATCCTTCGTGCACTCACATCAGATTGGGAGAAGAAGACAACCGCAATCGAAGAAGCGAATGATCTCTCAACAATGTCGTTAGAAAACCTTATTGGTAATCTAATGGCATATGAAGTGCAACTTGAAGAAAGAAAGAAGGATGAACAACAACCTCGCTCAAAGAAGAAAGAACTTGCCTTCCATGCATCCTCAGACACAAACAATTCAGATGACGATGAAGAGGAGATGGCAATGCTTTCAAGAAAATTCAGAAGATTCTTAAAGCAAGGTAAATTTAAATGTTTTAATTGCAACAAAACAGGTCATATGAAGAAGGATTGCCCTTTGCTCAAAAATAAAGGTAAATTCAAGAGCAAAAAAGTTCAGAAAGAAGAAAGACTACCAAGCATCATGGGAGAACAGTGATTCCTCTTCCTCTAACGAAGAAGAAACCACTGAACATGACAACATCTGTTACATGGCGCTAGAAGAAGATGAGGTACAATATACTGAACTTTTAGATGCATTCCATGAATTATTCAATGATCTAAAGAATGAAAAAATGAAAAATAAAGTTTTATCAAAGGAAAATGAAAAACTTTTCAAAGAAAATTCATGTTATGTTTCACAAGTTTCTTCTATAAATTCTCAAAAAGATGATTTTGAAAAAGTGATATCATTATTGAAAAAGGATAATGAGAATTTTATAAAAGAAAATATTTTGCTTAAAAAGGAAACTGTCTTTAAATGAAAGGATTTCTGTATTAGATAAAGACATGTCAGTTTTTAAAATGAAATATGAAGAGATTTTGAAAAATGTGACTAAGTTCAATCAAGGAAAAGAAAATTTGAATGATTTGTTATCATATCAAAAGATGTCACATAATCATTATGGTCTTGAATTTTTTGAAAAATCTTCATATGTTAGTAATCCATATAATTCTTTTATGAAAAGAAAGTCTGATATTATTTCAAAAAGAATTAAAAATAAGTTTATATGGATTCCTAAAAACTTAAGCATTTTTGACAAAAATACTTATATTGCATCATACATTCATAATATATGTAATTCATGCAACTATGTGTATACTAACAAGTAGAAACCAAATTCAAATTGGGTTTGATCTCCTAAAAGTTAATGTTTTCTCTTATGATTGGTGCCATCTAACGTTTATCTTTCAGGTACCATATAAGAAGTTGATGAGAACAATACTTCATATATATATACATTTTATGATATATTTGTTGCAGGGGGAGAATAAAGTGTTTCTATATCTGTTATAACCCATTTTCTGCAGGGGGAGAAAATATAACTTATTTTCTGCAGGGGGAGCATTTGTGCACACAAAGTGTCATCATCAAAAAGGGGGAGAATGTTGGAACTTGCTTTTGATGAAGACATTTGTGAAGCATATCATTTGGAGCTCTATCACAAGCCTATTCAAGAGTTCTTCATGATCAAGACTTCCCAAAGAGAGTTGCTAATGATATGTTTTGTAATGATTAAATAGCATGTTAAAAGCCTTGATGCATACACACACATCTTAGTATATTAGTCGACTTATAGCCTATGATAATCGACTAATACATGGTGTTGTCGACTTGACCAATTCCCTAGTCGACTAGTCTTTTGTCCTAAAAGATCCCAACTCTCTGTTTGTCTCTGTAGTCGACTTAACAGTATACCTAGTCGACTAATAGACTTTTGTAGTCGACTTATACTTTTCCCTAGTCGACTAATCCCTGGCCTAGTCGACTTATAAGTTAGTTGTGGTCGACTTGGTGCAGTTTTTCAGAAACTTGTCATTTGAATTTAACTTGACCTAGTCGACTTGGTCCCAATACTAGTCGACTAACCCAGTGAAATTTGCCTACCCTAGTCGACTAACCAAATCTCAAGTCGACTAATGGTAGTTCTGACTGTTAGACAGTTTCTGATTTCTGGTATTTTCTGCAACGTTATCCAACATTTGAATGCTCAAATTGGACCTAATAACTACCCTAACTAACCCTAAAGCACAGCTATAAATAGGGTGTTAATCTTAGGCCAAAATATCAATTCAAATATTCAGTTTTCTGACCAAAAATCCTGAAAATATTCTGGTTTCCTGAAAACTGTTCCCACTTCCAGTTCTTCACCAATTCCTACTCTTTTATGAAGATCTCTGAAAGTTCTCCTATACTAGCCCTTGTCCACGATCACATACTGTACCAAGGCTTATAGGAAAGGTTGTAATCACTCAAAGGAATCATTGTACAAGAGCGTCTTCTTGGTGTAGAAGAGAGGTTGTACAAGGTGTTTGTCTTCTTGGTTTGTAAGAAGAGTTGTACACATTTGACAAAGGGAATTTGTTAAGTGGTGTGTAAGGTGTTGATTTTGGGTGTACAAAGTCAAGAATAAAGGAAAATCTCAAGCGGGAGGCTTGGAGACTGGATGTAGGTCACGAGGACCGAACCACGATAAATCACATGTGTTTGCGATTGTTAACTTTTCTGTGATTTGTTTTTCTTTAATTTGTAAGTATATTTATTTCCTTTATACTAATATTCTTGTGAGTGTTGACTTCATATTTTAGATCCATAATTGGCATCTTATCGGGACCAACAAGTCCCTATTATTAAATGGTAGTAACTGGAGGGTGTTCAATTATTTGACTAAAAACTTATAAGCAAATGCTTTTATGAGAAAGCTAATTGGGGTCAAAAGAGGAATGGACTCTCTTTGCCAATGATTTAAACTTTTCTAGCATTGACTATGTGACTATACTATAGTGTCTTAGGTGGTAAAAGTGGGATTAGAGTAGTTGAGTTGTGCGCAAATAGAATTCACGAACTGTTAATCGAACAAAATAACTTTCATGCACTGCAAACTCATATGCCTCTTAATTCCTGTAAATTTATTTCAAAAAACCCTATCTTCCGAAGACTCCGAACCTTTTTCACAAGAGTGAAAAAGTGTCTTGCTACATGAATTATACTCAATTTTTGCACTTAATTTTAAAAAAATATTTATCAACTATGATGTTGATACTCCACCAGTCTATGAGATCAAAGTACGTGTATACCTGACTGCGGATTCTGAACCGGCGGTTCCTGATTCCTCCGTAGGAGGAACTGGAGAAACAGGAACCGGATCGGGGCCGGCTGGTTCCGGCCCGGTCCGGTTCCGGTTCTGGTTTCGGTTTCAAAACCTTAAATAAAATTTCTCTACTTAATATTTCTAAATTCTTAGGTGGTGTGGTTGGTTATCACACTAATCTCTCACACTAGAGGTCCCGAGTTAAAACCCGGGCTCACACGCCATTTTTTGACAATTTTACCTAGGCGGAGGGGAGGCCGAGAGGGTGGCGGAAGAGGCGACGAAGGGGAAAAGGCTTGAGCGGTGGCGAAGGATGGCCCGTGGAGGAGGGGAGGGGTAGTGGTAGAAGGGAGGCAGAGGAATCGAAGGGGCGGAGGGGGAGACCGAGGCGGTGGCCCTAGCGATGGCGGAGGGAACGACGAGAGAGGAGGCACAGGTGCGACGATAGGTGGAGACTGCCCAGCAGCCAGGCTCGTTGGTGCTCAAAGCCCCCCTCCCCAACCCAAAAATAAATAAATGTCGGTTCATGCATCGAAACTGGCGATTCTAGTTCTTAAAATAAAGAAATCAGAACTGGACCGACTTGTGCTCGGTTCCTGTTCAGTTTGGAATCAGGGAACCAGCGGCCCCATCCGTTTCTGAGTTTTCAATCATGGTTCCAGTTCGATTTGCCAGTACGAACCGCTGTGGTCGGGTCAAAGTTGTTGTGCGCAGGACAACAACCTCTCTGAGGAATCCACCAATCAGGCGGAGACTGATGCAGCCGGAGACGTACCCAACACGACAAGAATAGAGAAACAATAGAGAAAAAACAATCAACACAGTATTTAACGAGGTTTGGCAATGTGCCTACGTCCTCGGGGCAAGGGAGAGAGATTTTATTGATTCAACAATCAATACAAACTAATACAAGAGGCATACTTGAGGAAACTTTCAGGGATACAATATATAAGGGCTCTAGCCTTATAGCCACAGAGTCCCTGGGTTTTAGGAAACCCCAGCTGGATTCGATCTCAAACAGAAAAAGAATCTGAATCCCAAAAGAAAATCCAAAACGCGTCTGTCGGTCGACCGGCCTTCGTCACGGTCGACCGCCCAGTCGACCAGACCCAAATAGAGAGCATCCTGCTTTCAGTCGGTCGACTGGGCAGTCGACCGACATTCTCCTGTGCACATTGTGCACACCGGTCGACCGGGAGGTCGACCGGCCTTCTTCACCTGTCGACTGTGCACTCGACTGGGAGCTAACCTAACCTGCTTCAATGCGTCGTCTTGCTCCTTTGTCTTCCGATCTCTGTGCTACCTTCTTCCATCTCCTCTATCTCCTCTCTCCCTATAATTCTCCACCTCATTGAAGATTTTCAAATCTGAGCTGATCTCCAACGAACTCCAGTCTATCACCTGGAGAAATTAACACACGATCTCGGCGAAATCGACACACGATCTCGGCTTGAGCGCTCTGGATGAAATCGACACACGATATCAGCGAAATCGACACACGATCTCGGCTTGGAACCTTTAGCTCAGCTATCCAACTGGAATGCACTATACATGCGTTCCCATCACTTCACCTTAGGAGAACTACCATATGAGCCGACCAACGAACGTGTCCCTCACTCAGCAACTTCATGACCGTATGAAGAACTCATCATGAACCAACACTGACTCTCTAACAGACTGGCTCTATCCAGTTTACATGTCTTCAGCTGACGGTCCAACCAAGTCCGAGTAGAGCACACCGAACACCATCATCGGCTTCAACAAACTGGATGCACACTTTTCCTATGCAAGCTCAACTATTCATCGAGATCACAATTCTTCACCTCTACGTGAATCACAACATTTCACCTCTATGTGAAGTCCAACTAGCTTCTCGAGAATCCAAAAAATAGCTTCATATAGGTTGCATCACCAAATGTGGTTGCGCCTTTATGGCTGCCTACGTACCTTGCCCAAAGGATCAAGACAACCATAGCCCATTTAAATGAGCTCCGTCAAGCTCAAGCACTTGTACCTGAATCTTCAGCAGCGAAACTATTTGGCTGAGTCATATGAACCTCCTCACTACCGTCATGGAGAACAACGGCCTTCAACTTGAGCTTGTCGCGATCACAAGCTTGAGATTCATGCTTCTTCACCCACGTGCATGGTTTTACCTTGGTTCCAATGGCTGCAAACAATTCGACATTCTCATCAATGTCTTCAACCTATTCAGTATCAATCCTGGCTACATGATCTCCACTCGGTGTCACATTCGGTGAAGTCTTCACTGATACCGAACCAACTGGAGATGGTGGAGTAGCATCAACCTCCACCTGCTGTGATACTTCCTTGGTCTTCGTCTTCTCCACCTGCTGAGAGACAGTAGACTTCAACACTGAAGTCTCATCAAATGTGACATGCCTACTCAACACGATCTTCTTGTTTTCGGGGTCCCATAACATGTATCCTTTCATATTTCTGTTGACACCCAAAAACACAAACTTCTTTGCTCGCGGATTCACCTTGTCATCTTTGGTACTGAAGTAGGTCGGACTTCCAAATTTCCGCAACAAACTATGATCTTGAGTAGGTTTCCCAGACCAAATTTTCAATGGAGTTTTACCTCCTATCGCAGTCGATCCATTTATGAGATGGCTAGCATGCACAATCGCCTCAGCCCAAAACAATTTGTCTAATATTGCATTAGACAACAAGCACCGAACCTTCTCCAGCAAGGAACGGTTTATTTCCTTAGCCAACCCATGTATACCTTCTGTGAAGTGAGTACCAATACCAGTGTTCTGGCCAAATCGTAGGAATTGGTTCATGTCTCTTTCATCATTACCAATCTGTATCTCCTTAATCTTCCTACCTGTCTGCTTCTCCATTCTTCCTTTCCACTTCACCAAATATCTAGGGCTTCACACCTTCGTCTCATGGGATATATCCAACAATGCCTAGATAAATTATCAATAAAAGAGACAAAGTAACTGTGACCTCCAGCGATGCAATCTTAGCAGGTCCCCAAATGCTTACATGAATACAATCAAGAAGACCTATTGAGCGGTGAGTACTGGTGCTGAATTTCACCTTCTTCTTGTCCAGAACATTGTGTTCACCCTCTAAGTTGCAGGTGGCAGCACCTTCCAATGATCCCTTCTTTGCAGGAGCTTGCAAAGTCTTTTCACCTCCATGTCTGACCTTCACCTGCCAGACCTTTGTGCACCATCATCTAAAGAACTAGAACTCTCCACCTGAAGTGTAATCGTACTACCCTTCAAGTAGTAGAGATTGTTGCGGTTGATGCCCTTCATAACCACCATTGAGCATTTGGTCATCTTGAGAACACCATCTCGTATAGATACCACAAGACCCAACGCTTCCAGTATGCCAACAGAGATAAGATTCCTTTTAAGTTGAGGTACATACTTCAACTCCTTCAATTCTCATATTATCCCATCTTCCATCTTGATACGGACTGTACCTATCCCTTCTATATTACACAGATGATCATCACCCATGACCGTGTAACATCCATCTAGCTTCTCAAAGCTAGAAAAACAGGCCCTATTCGGGCACACATGATAGGTGGCTCCGGTATCTAAGGTCCACTCAGCATTATCTGAGTAATCAATAGTAGGAGTAGTAACAGAGAGAGAGAATACCGATGAGTCTGAATCCGATTCATCCGCCTGTGCGAGATTTGCCTTAGTGTTTGACTCCATCTTCTTACCTTTGGCCTTCGAGCAATCAACTTTCCAGTGCCCTTGTTTCTTGCACAAGGCGCACTGATTCCTCTTCAGATTTCTAAAGCCTGATCTGGATTTTGATCTTCCCTGATCATCTCTTCCCTTCCTATTAGAACTCCTGCCTCTTACCGCCAATGCCTCTGCTGTTGTGTTCCCCGAAGAAGACAGTCGGTCCTGTCTCCTTACTTCATAACTCACAAGAGCAGCAGACATCTCACTGTAGTTAAGGAATTTTTTTTCTATTGATCAATGTAAGAGTAAAGGTCTCATACTCTTCCCTAGGAAGAGAATTCAATAGGATTACTGCCTTATCCTCTTCATTGATCTCCACATCCACATTAACTAGATCTGTAAGAAGCTTCGTATAGCGATTCAAGCGTTCATTGATAGAGCATCCTATTTGCATCTGAAAACTATAAAGCATACTCTTCAACTGCAACCGCGATTCTATACTTTTCTTCAGATACTTCTTCTCCAGGATCTCCCACAGCTGCCTCGCAGATGTCTCATACAATACATGATACTTGATGTCTTGTGTCAAACAAAACCTGAT
>JAVJIF010016141.1:50000-104633 GCA_038442645.1 Agave tequilana
TTTTAATGTTTATGTGGCTATTTATTATTATTTTTTACGATAAAATCATGTTTAGCATGGTCTTAAGAACTAATAATTTGTTAGGATTATGACTTGAATACGTCGTGAAGGTTGATTAATATCAGATTTAGCAGTTTTCTTTTCTAGATCTGTTTTGAGTCCGAGTTGGATTCAAGTTTTTTATTCTGATTAAAAGAGTTTGTTTAGGAGCAAGAGAGTTCTATGGTCTATAAATAACCCCTTAGGGGTAGCTTTCAATGTATTCCAAGAGAATCTTATGAATTTATAATTCCTAAGAGTGTAATTTATCTAGGTGAGAAATTCGTGAGAGAAGCTTAGCCACAAGGGTTCGTTGTTCTTGGCGGTCATCAAGGGCTTATAACTTCTCAGCGTGAGGTGTAAGTAATTCTTATTGTACTCTCTTAAAGTTTTAATAAAGTTTCTCTTCTTCTCCCGTGGACGTACATACGATCTACTTGATCGGTGGAATCACGTTATATTGTGGTTGGTTTTCTATCTATTTTCGAATATCTTCTTCTTCTCTTATTCAAGTTGCCTTAGTAGATCCTGTGGTTCATTTTCGTTGCACCATCCCAGTTGATCCAGTCGTGGGGGCATCCTCCCTCGCAATAATTGGTATCAGAGCATACAGATTGTTTACCAACAATTGGTATCAGAGTAAGGTCAACGTGAAGATGTCTACGATCAAGTTCGATGGCGTCGTCAATTTTAACAAATGGCATATTAGGATGGACGCCATCCTTACCCAGAGAGGGTTGAAGAAAGCACTACTCGGGAGAGAGAAAAAGCCTCAAGACATGAAGGAAGAAAGTTGGCAGAAATTGGATGAGAAATCCTTGACAGCTATTCAGTTTTGTTTGGCAGACGAAGTGCTAGATGAGTTTTCTATGGAGAAAACAGCGTCCTTGTTGTGGGAGCGACTTCAGGACCACTATCTGAAGAAGTCGTTGGAAAATCAGTTGATTCTGAAGCAGCGTCTCTTTCTTCTTCGTATGCATGAAGGTACACCTATTAAGTCTCACATTGCAGAATTTTTCTCTATTATCAATGATCTAGATAAGATAAAGGTTAACATAGAAGATGAGGATCAAGCACTTCTATTACTGTGTTCTTTACCTTCTTCATATAAGAGCTTTAGGGAAGCTATCATCTATGAAGGCAAGTCAACAATTAAGGTTAATGAGGTCAAGGAGCATCTGCTCAATAAGGACAAACTTGACACCCAGTTGACGGGTGAGTCCATCATGATGATTCCAGACAAGTTCATTATTCAAGGGAGAAGAGTAATAATACAAGTTTTACGGGTAACGCAAAACACAAGAATTTGACATGCAACTATTGTCACAAGAAAGGGCACATTAGATCTGAGTATTGCTTCAAAAGAAGAAACAATCAAATGCTAATATCACTGAACTGGTTAAATGAGATGAAGAATAGTGCAACGTTCTATCTGTTCGGACAGACCAGTTGGTAACAAAGATAGATGGGCCATGGATTCTGGATGTGCACAACATATCAGTTTCAATAGAAGGATGTTCTCATCATACACTTTAGTTCAAGGAGGAGAAGTCTTCATGGAGAATTCTGCTACAAGTAAGGTGATTGGCGAAGGAACAATCCAGTTTCGGTCTCATGATGAATGTATCACTACTCTTCAAGGCGTTTAGTATGTTCTCGAATCAAGATACAATCTCATCTCACTTGGAGCCCTACAAAGGGAAGGGTTCTGTTTCAGTTCGAAAATGATCTTATGGAAGTTTTCAAAGAGGCCCATGTGATGTTTCAAGCCGAACGTGTTGGTAATGTGTATATGTTGCGGAATTCGGAGGTTACAGTTGGTGGATTGTAGTTATCCTCGGCTTCAAAAGCAGTAGTTGTGAAATAATCAAAGACTACGATGGATTCGAGCTCGGATGTTCAATTGTACTCTGAACAGAGATTGGGACTAGGCGCGCAATAAGATAGTCCAGATCCTTACTCCATGGTGGAGAAAATTCTTATAAATCTTGTGTAAATCAAGGAGATCGTTGGGTAATAAAGTTCAGATTGGGCCTGAACTTATTCGACCTAATCAAGATGTGAACCCCATGAGGGGGTTATGGAGAAGAGGGAGTGATATGGAGATGAAGTCAAGTTTGTTCAATTGTGCGTGGATGTGAGCACATGGAGTATTGTGGCTATTCTCGAACTTGGACGTATTCAAGTCAAGGGGGAGATTGTTAGGATTATGACGTGAATACGTCGTGAAGGTTGATTAATGTTGGATTCAACAGTTTTCTTTTCTGGACCTGTTTTGAGTCCGAGTTGGATTCAAGTTTCTTATATTCTGATTGAAGGAGTTTGTTTAGGATTAGGGGAGTTTTATGGTCTATAAATAACTCTTGAGGGGTGGCCTTCAATGTATTCTAAGATAATCTTATGAATTTATAATTCCTAAGGGTGTAATTCATCTAAGTGAGAAATTCGTTAGAGAAGCGTAGCCACAAGGGTTCGCTGTTCTTGGCGGCCATCAAGGGATTATAACTTCTCAGCGTGAGGTGTAATTAATTCTTATTTTACTCCTCCAAAATTTTAATAAAATTTCTCCCCTTTCTCCCATGGACGTACATACGATCTGTTTGATCGGTGAAACCACGTTATATTGTGTATTGGTTTTCTATCTATTTTAGAATATCTTTTTCTTCTCTTCTTCAAGTTGCCTTAGTAGATCCTGTGGTCCGTTTCCGCTGCGTTATCCCAGTCGATCCGGTCATGGGGTATCCTTCCTCGAATTCACTGAAAAACACCTAGAGGGGGTGAATAGGTGTAAATACTAATCTAAAGATCTTTTTAAAACAAGTATGAATAAAGGATGCAACGATCACTCAAAACAAGACTAGAAGCCGAATACGCGGTGAAGGGCTCTGAACTCCTTCCTCGTGATTCCTCTAGATAAGAGTTAGAGGTGCGTATTGCAATCTTGTTGTATGAGTAATGATCGACAATGTAGCAAGAAATGAATTGGAAGCAATAATGAAGTGCACACTAGATATATCACAAGTTATAAATGAAAGGCAATAACACAAGCAAGAATTGAAGAGCAATAAAGAGCAAAGAGAAAATCAATCGCAAACATAAAGTATTTGTTTCGAGGTTCGAGCCACCTCTCTACTCCCCGCCTTCACTGCCATGAAGGGTTTCCACTATCTACCGAGGAACTTTACAAGGTCTACCGAAGACCGGAGTACCGAACTCCACCAATACAATCCTCTACCGAAGAGGTATCTCAACAAGAAAGAACAAGTAGCCAAGTGATCACCAAAAGGATCACAAACTTCTTACAAACTTCTCTTTACAACTTCCTTACAGAATGAGGAGAGAATTTTTGGCTCTAGAAGTGTAGTGAGAAAAACAAACTCAGTTGTAAATGAAAATTGCTTGCAAACACATCTGAAAAACAATAGCCAAGAAAGCACTAGAGAATTGAGAGCTTTTGAAACTTTTTCTTTCTTTTGAAAACTTAAAAACTAGGTATATTTCTTGTATTTTTGCAAGAGACCAATCCCCTCTATTTATAGGGAGAGGAGGGGATCAAAACATAATTAAATTAAGTTTATTTGGTCAAAAAATAGTCCCCAAATTATCAGAAATATCTGCCACACAAAAAGGCAACAAAATCAGAAATCACCAAAAGGGAAAGAGCCGTTGGGGCAGCAGGGCCGGCTGTCTGTTGACCGGCCGGTCGACCGGCAGCCCAATTGGCATATAGCTTTGGACTCGGTCGACCGGCCGCAAGGGGAAAACTACATTTTGAACTGGCGGTCGACCGACCCGGTCGACCGACAAAAAACAGAGAGCAAGCTGTTTCAGGTCGGTCGACCGACAGACGTGCACAAACGTGCACGTCCTGGACACAGGGCGCGATCGACCGGCCGGTCGACCGGCCTGGCCTGGAATAGGTCCGGTCGACCGGCCCAGTCGACCGCCAGGCCTGAAAACAGATTTGAATAAGGAAATTTTCTGGACTTGGGAAAATTTTCAAAATAATTTTGTAGGGATATATGACTAAGTATCATGCTGTAAAGATAGATATACATGATATAAACAAGATATAAAATTTGTAAAAATTTGAATCATGTATAGAAATCAAAGCATGAACTTAAATCAAATACCAAAACTAAAAACTGTATATTTGAAAATGTGTGTGTGTTCTTGAGCCAATTTACCACAACCTCAAACTTTAACAAACTAAGTCTTATATAGGTTCTAGGTTACTACAAAGTCTTCAAGTGGCTCCTCCATATGTGATCTTGAAAATCTTGTAACTTGAACCCGAAATGAACCGACTTGAGTCAAAACAACCTTCCTTTAGGGAAGAACACTCCATGAATCCTTAGAACCCTGAAACATACTTAAACAATAAACATGATTAGTACAAATAACTATATATGTTTTGTAATCATTAAAACTCAATAAAACGGGTGATTGTAACCTTGGGCCAACAATCTCCCCCTTTTTGATGATGACAAAACATATGAGTTATTTTAAAATATGGGAAAGAGCTTGGAAGCTCCCCCCTCAAATTATGCTATGTAGAAAAGAATGACTATGTATATAAATGAATGGCTATATACATAAAGCATAAAAAATATATAAAACACAATGCACAAAACAAAATTCAAAATGCATAAACTCCAAAGTCAAAAATAACTAACTTTTTCTCCCCCTTTTTGTCATACATCAAAAAGGGTAAACATTGTAAAAAAAAATTTCTTTCATAAATCCATAATACAAACATTCAACTCACCACAAATAAATGAAAATCGAGCATAGTCTAGTGGTTTTGTAAAAATATCGGCAAGTTGAAAATCGGTAGAAACATAATCAATATCAATATCACCTTTCTCATAATGATCTCTAAGAAAGTAATACTGAATGTCAATGTGCTTAGTTTTACTATATTGATTTGTATTTTTGGTCATATGAATAGTACTAGTATTATCACAAAATATTTTAATATGATCAAAATGCAAATCATAGTCAAGGAGAGTATGTTTCATCCAAAGAACTTGTGCACAACAAGCTCCGGCTGCAACATACTCTGCCTCGGCGGTTGAAAGGGCTACCGAATTTTGCTTTTTGGAAGACCAAGAAACAAGACAATTACTAAGAAATTGACGTGTTCCACTTGTACTCTTCCTATCTACCCTACAACCCGCATAGTCGGCATCCGAAAAACTCGTCATTGAAAATTGGCCGGTTTTCGGATACCACAAACCCATTCCAATTGTGCCCTTAAGGTATCTAATAATGCGTTTAACCGCAACTAAATGGGACTCTTTAGGACACGATTGAAAACGAGCAAAAAGACAAACCGAAAATATAATATCCGGCCTACTAACCGTTAAATACAACAAGCTACCAATCATGCTACGATAAAGCTTAATGTCTATACTTTTACCTTGTTCATCCTTGTCAAGCTTTGTGGTAGTGGCCATGGGAGTGTTGCATGTTCTAACTCCTTCAAGCCCAAATCTCTTGATAAGTTCCTTTGTGTACTTGACTTGATTGATGAAGATCTCATCCTTCTTTTGCTTGATTTGGAGATCAAGGAAATAGTTGAGCTCACCCATCATAGACATTTCGAATTCTTCCTTCATGCATGACTCAAAAGCTTGGCAAAGAGTTTCATTAGTAGAACCAAATATGATATCATCCACATAAATTTAAACAATAAGAATATCATTTTTAACATGTTTGTAAACAAAGTAGTATCTATTTGTCCTTTCTTAAAACCATTTGAAATTAGAAATGAAGAAAGCCTTTCATACCAAGCCCTAGGGGCTTGTTTTAAACCATAAAGAGCTTTGTCAAGTTTGAAAACAAAATCCAGATGTGTAGGATCAACAAACCCGAGGGTTGTTCAACGTACACCTCCTCTTCAATAAAACAATTTAAGAAAGCACTTTTAACTTCCATTTGAAAAAGCTTAAAATCTTTATAAGAAGCAAATGCAAGTGTCATCCGTATGGCTTCAAGCCGTGCTACGGGTGCAAAGGTTTCTTCAAAATCGATACCTTCGATTTGAGTGTAACCTTGGGCAACTAACCTAGCTTTATTCCTAATGACATTACCCGACTCATCCAACTTGTTCTTAAAGATCCACTTAGTACCAATTGTTGGTCTATCGTGGGGCCTAGGAACAAGGTGCCAAACTTGGTTGCGCTCGAATTGATTGAGCTCCTCTTGCATGGCTAGCAACCAATATGAGTCGGCCTCGGCTTCGAGGATGTTCTTGGGTTCAAAGTGTGAATGAAAGCATAGTGTCCACAAAAATCATGAAGTTTAGCATGAGTAGTTACCCCTTGAGATACTTCACCTAAAATAAGATCCTTGGGATGATGTGGATTGTATCTCCAATCCTTTGAAAGTTGTTGAGTAGGCTCCACTTCAACTCCTTGAATTTCATTTCCTTGAGCCTCATTTTCTTTAGTTTCATTTCCTTCATCATCATTTGGCATGCCTTCAATAGTAGGTGAGTCCTTCAAAGTAACTTTCTCCATGTCTTCATGTAAAGAATCTATTTCTACAACATTCTTAACAAACACATTAGATTCCTCAAATTTTACATGTATTGATTCCTCAATAGTTAAAGATGACTTATTGAAGAGTCTATAAGCTTTACTAGTATTTGAGTAACCAATAAAAATTGCTTCATAAGACCTTGCATCAAATTTACTTAAGTTATCTTTTGTATTCAAAACAAAGCATTTGCATCCAAAAACTTTAAAGTTTGAAACATTTGGCTTTCTAGAAAAGTAGATCTCAAAAGATGTTTTTGAAGTATTTTTGCATAAGAAAACACGATTTGAAATATAGCACGATGTATTAACGGCCTCAGCCCATAGATAATGAGGGAGACCATATTCATTAATCATTGTCCTAGCCATCTCTTGTAATGTCCGATTTTTTCGCTCAACTACTCCATTTTGTTGTGGAGTTCTAGGACAAGATAATTCATGCTTAATTCCATGTTCTTCACAAAAAGTGGTAAAGGGTAGGTTAATGAATTCACCTCCTCTATCACTTCTTATTCTTAAAATTGAAGAATCTTTTTCCTTTTCAACTCTTTTCTTAAAGGCTTGAAAAGATGAAAAGGCTTGATTTTTGTGCTCTAAAAAGAAAACCCAAGTAAAACGCGAAAAATCATCAACTAAAACAAATGCAAAACGATTCCCACTTAGACTTTTGGTTTGAGTAGGACCAAACAAATCCATATGGATTAACTCCAAGGGACGTGATATCATGATATCCTTGATTGACTTAAAAGAGGACTTGGTTTGTTTCCCAAGTTGGCACGCGTCACAAACGCGATCCTTTTCAAAGTTCAAGCAAGGAATACCTTTCACCATTTCCTTTTTGTTTAACCTAGATAGATGGTCAAAAGAAATGTGGCCTAATCTTCTATGCCACAACCAAGAGTCATCATCGAGGGCTTTCAAACAAGTAATATTGCAAGACATATTAAACATATCAATCATGTAAACATTGCTTTCACGAAAACCAAAAAATATACATGTATTAGATAGTCTATCAATAACTTTACAAACTAAATTATCAAAAATAATATCAAAACCTTTATCACAAAGTTGACTAACACTCAAGAGATTATGCTTGAGACCATCAACTAAAATAACATTTTCTATTAAAGGGGATGTACCAAGTTTAACATTACCAATACCGATGATTTTTCCCTTGGCATCATCTCCGAAAGTGACGGTGTCACCTTCATGGTATCTTGATAGGGTTGCAAAGTTGTTGATGTCCCAAGTCATGTGCCTTGAGCAACCACTATCAAGATACCACAACCCTTTACGTCGTTGGGCCTTGGAAAGTACCTACATCATTTAACAAATTCATTGACTTTGGTACCAAATTTTCTTGGGTCCTTGAAAGTTAGTATTTCGAACCCAAACATTATAACGAGATGCATTAAGTCTATCATAACAAAACTTAACTAAGTGACCTTTACGGTCACAATATGTGCATGAAAATACTTTCCCATACATGAATGCATGATGTGTGTGTGGAGTGTGAGCATGTTTGGGGTGTTTGGCATGATGTAAAGGTTGTGATTTATGAGCATGAGCATGAATAGCATGTGGTTGCTTCTTAGGTGCTTGTTTCTTAGGAAACATAGCCTCAAGTCTATTCTTATCAAATTCACACTTTTTCAAAACTACTCCTAATGAATCAATTTTCTCTTTTAGCATGGAAATCTCATTTTCATTAACTTATGAAAACTTACCTTTGCAAGAAATCTTATAGTTATCAAAATATTTTTGTGTAGAAACTAAAGTGGAAAGTAATTCATCTTTTTCTTTAATAAGAGAGAAAACTTGGTGATTAAGAGATTCATTTTCCTTTTTCATTTTCAAATATTTTTTTCTTAAGAAAATCATAGTTATGTGAGAGTTCTTCAAATGCTTCTCCTAGTTCATCCATGGAAAGCTCACAATCAAAAGAAGTGTCGGGGGTTACCTTGCTTGTACTTTCATTAGCCATGAAGCACATGTTGGCGGTGTCAACTTCCTCCTCGGATTCACTCTCGGAATCCCAAGTGGCCTTTAAAGCTTTCTTCTTGTAAGGCTTCTTGGAGGTGGATGGCTTGACTTTATCCGGGTATTCCGCAACAATATGACCCGGTCTTTGGCAATTGAAGCAAATAATTTTCTTCTCTTCTTTACCTTGTCATCTTCTCCTATTTTGGAACTTTGCCTTGTTATACATCCTCCGAACGTTCTTAACAAGAAGTGAGAGCTCTTCATCATCTTCTTCTTCATCGTCTTTGTCGGAGTATGTGGATTGACTCTTGAAGGCAATAGCTTTCTTCTTGGAGGGTGCCATTTCTTCTCTTGCTTTTCTTTCCATCTCATGGGTCTTGAGGTTCCCAATGAGACCTATAAGCTCCATCTCCTCCTTGTCATTGAGTTCCTTCAAGGTAGTGGCTTTGACTTCCCAAGAAGGAGGAAGAACCCGAATGATCTTCCTTACTCTTTGGTCGTTGTCAATAGCATCACCTAGAGAAGAAAGTCCATTAGTAATCTTTGTAAATCTTGTAACCATATCATCTATGGTTTCATTTTCATTCCTAGAAAAATTTTCATATTAGGAACGAAGAAGGTCTATTTTAGCCCTCTTAACTTGTGAAGTCCTCTCATGAGTGACAAGCAAGTGAGTCCAAATTTCATGTGCGGATTTGCAATGAATAACTCTAGAGATATCATCATCATTAAGTGCTTGAAGCAATGCATAATGTGCCCTAACATTAGCATCAAATTCTTTTGTCTCTATTTCGGACCAAGTGGCCTCATCACCGGTGGGTGCACTAAATGGTTTGGTCACCGCCTTTACAACCCGGCTTCCTAAAGATTGCAAAAATACGGTCATCTTAACTTTCCATATAGGAAAGTTAAGGCCATCAAACTTTGGTGGGGTCTTAATTCCTTCGGCCATTTTTACTAAGTGAATGAGTATGAAAAATGAATGTGGTGATTAGCAAATAAAGGATCTCTCTAAGATTGTTAAGACAAGAGCCTAGAGACCTAGCTCTGATACCAATTGAAAAACACCTAGAGGGGGGTGAATAGGTGTAAATGCTAATCTAAAGATCTTTTTAAAACAAGTATGAATAAAGGATGCAACGATCACTCAAAACAAGACTAGAAGCCGAATACCCGGTGAAGGGCTCTGAACTCCTTCCTCGTGATTCCTCTAGATAAGAGTTAGAGGTGCGTATTGCAATCTTGTTGTATAAGTAATGATCGACAATGTAGCAAGAAATGAATTGGAAGCAATAATAAAGTGCACACTAGATATATCACAAGTTATAAATGAAAGGCAATAACACAAGCAAGAATTGAAGAGCAATAAAGAGCAATGAGAAAATCAATCGCAAACACAAAGTATTTGTTTCGAGGTTTGAGCCACCGCTCTACTCCCCGCCTTCACCGTCGTGAAGGGTTTCCACTATCCACCGAGGAACTTTACAAGGTCTACCGAAGACCGGAGTACCGAACTCCACCAATACAATCCTCTACCGAAGAGGTATCTCAACAAGAAAGAACAAGTAGCCAAGTGATCACCAAAAGGATCACAAACTTCTTACAAACTTCTCTTTACAACTTCCTTATAGAATGAGGAGGGAATTTTTGGCTCTAGAAGTGTAGTGAGAAAAACAAACTCAGTTGTAAATGAAAATTGCTTGCAAACACAACTGAAAAACAATAGCCAAGAAAGCACTAGAGAATAGAGAGCTTTTGAAACTTTTTCTTTCTTTTGAAAACTTGAAAACTAGGTATATTTCTTGTATTTTGCAAGAGACCAATCCCCTCTATTTATAGGGAGAGGAGGGGATCAAAACATAACTAAATTAAGTTTATTTGGTCAAAAAATAGTCCCCAAATTATCAGAAATATCTGCCACACAAAAAGGCAACAAAATCAGAAATCACCAAAAGGGAAAGAGCCGTTGGGGCAGCAGGGCCGGCTGTCGGTCGACCGACCGGTCGACCGGCAGCCCAATTGGCATATAGCTGTTGGACTCGGTCGACCGGCCGCAAGGGGAAAACTACATTTTGAACTGGCGGTCGACCGACCCGGTCGACCGACAAAAAACAGAGAGCAAGCTGTTTCAGGTCAGTCGACCGACAGACGTGCACAAACGTGCACGTCCTGGACACAGCGCGCGGTCGACCGGCCTGGCCTGGAATAGGCCCGGTCGACCGGCCCGGTCGACCGCCAGGCCTGAAAACAGATTTGAATAAGGAAATTTTCTGGACTTGGGAAAATTTTCAAAATAATTTTGTAGGGATATATGGCTAAGTATCATGTTGTAAAGATAGATATACATGATATAAATAAGATATAAAATTTGTAAAAATTTGAATCATGTATAGAAATCAAAGCATGAACTTAAATCAAATACCAAAACTAAAAACTGTATATTTGTAAATGTGTGTGTGTGTTCTTGAGCCAATTTACCACAACCTCAAACTTTAACAAACTAAGTCTTACATAGGTTCTAGGTGACTACAAAATCTTCAAGTGGGCTCCTCCATATGTGATCTTGAAAATCTTGTATCTTGAACCCGAAATGAACCAACTTGAGTCAAAACAACCTTCCTTTAGGGAAGAACACTCCATGAATCCTTAGAACCCTGAAACACACTTAGACAATAAACATGATTAGTACAAATAACTATATATGTTTTGTAATCATCAAAACTCAATAAAACGGGTGATTATAACCTTGGGCCAACATTCACAACAATTGGTATTAAAGCATACAGATTGTTTACCAACAATGAGCGTTACAGTAAGGATTTGAGTTTTTATGTATGTGGTTTTGAAAAGTTTTAATAAATTAATTCTTACCTGCAAATTGCGCCCTGGGAACATAATCAAAGTAGCTTTTTGTTGCATGTTATTCAAATTGGAGCTACAGGAGATCAAATTGGCATATATTAATTTCGAATTGAAGGTATAACTGAGTTTTTACGCTTAAATTGGGTGTGTAAAATATAAATATATTTAGAATAATTTAGGAAGTCTATTTACTAATTTACTTAGTCTACTAACTAATAGATTTACTAATCACTTATTTAGATTTAAATAACCGCACTCATGTTTAGTTTGATTAAAAATATCTATGTTTTTGACCACTAACTCTTCCACGTGGGATATGCAACTTTTGAATGGATAGCTTGTTGTCCTCCTCCAACCAGACACACTAAACAAATCACCATTTTCTCTCAATAGAAGTAACTACATACTCATCAATTATACGCACCACCACTAAATGAATCAACTATTAATGATGCTTATTACATCATCATCTCTCACGTGCGTGCTTAAAACTAGAAAGAAAACTCATGAAGAGAGACAGAGAGCGCTTACTAAGCATGCTCACGTCATCACGGTGACGCAAGCCAGCGCCAGGGTTGATATTATCAGTGACAGTTGTGCTTCCTGACGCTCGCTTTTCATATATTCATTCATCCATTCCGGCTTCTTCATTCCTACCTTTGTTCACACCTATGCTCACTCCCATAGTCTCCAAGCGACAGTGGTGCTTCCCTGTGGCTCTCTTTTTTAATGATTTTGGGAGGCGTAGGCTTCCGTTTGTTTCGCGTAAAACTCCGTAATTCGTAAATGACTTACTATCCAGTTACAACTACAGGTAACTCAACTAACACTCACTTGCAACCCAATTTCCACTCACTTACAGTCCAGTTACAGTTAATTTTTTGGTCATACAAATTTGTAATATTTTTTTATATTAATATTAAAAAAAATTTAATATTTAACTTTTTTAATATTTATTTGCAGGATTAAAACTTTTAAAATCACCAAATAGTTAATTTTGTGGTCAACTTTTTCACTTACGACTTATACATTACGACAACCAAACACCGTAAAGTACACTGTAAAGTACAGTACACTTTCCCACTTTACAGTTTTATATTACCAACCAAACACAGTAAAATTTACATACATGTAACTCATTTACAATTGTAAAAGACTTTACAATTACAACTACGAATTACGGCCAGTTACGACAACCAAACATTGAGCGTTGTGCTTGAGTGGACATGGAGGAGGTTGGGGGGGGGGGGGGGGTGTATGGCTAGGGTTTTTATAGTGGAAAGTGGGGCCCTATCATCCTCCTTCAAGTTTGGGTTGCTTGGCATCCAAGTTTTGGGCTCTTTAACTGCCACCTGGCCCCACACCCCCGCAATGGGGAGAAGAGAGAGGGGGGAAGGAGAATATTGGGTTTCTTTTCATGGACTCCACCAATAACTCGAATTCGGTTCATGTGTGTGAGCCTCACACACAATGTGTGAGGCTCACACACATGAACCGAGCCTTGCAAACTTGAGCCCGAGTAATATGTATACTCAAATTTTGCACTTAATTTAGAAAAAAATATATCAACTATGATGTTGATACTCCACCAGTCTATGAGATCAAAGTTACTGGAGCAAATTAAAGGGAAGAAAAAGCAATGGAGAAAGAATAGGGTTCCCACACTTGCCATCAACAAGAGTAGCAAAGGCAAGAGTGAACATAGGACCCAAACTTTTTAAGAAAAGGATTCAAATTTTCATTCAAAGATTTCTCAGTGACAGTCTTAATCACAAGCTAACCTCAGATAGCCAATTAATGGCCACATTTATATAAAACATTGGTGTAAATAGGAAAATAAAGGAAAAAGTAATGCACAAGAAAATGCTGAAAAAAACCAAGGGATAAAGACTACATATCACACATGTACATAACCACTGCCACCCCCACTAAAATCAGTCATTATCAATGCTACTGAAGTAATGTTTTTTTTATCATAAAAAGATGAAAGAAAAAAGGAGTCATATCAAAATTATCAATATACGTGACTTTTTAGAACTTAATTAAAAAAAAAAAAAAAAAACTAGCACAAATTATCGCTTGATTATAAAAGACTATAAAAAAAAGTTTTAAAAATGTAATAAGCTACTATAAGTTATCTCAAAATTACCAAATACTTCATAAAGCTACCATGAAAACAACATTTTTTCATAAATGTAATAAGCTACTATAAGTTATCTCTAAATTCCTCTAAATAAGAGTTGAGATGCTATGTAAAAATCTCTTGGTTCAAAACAAGTATGGCACACAAACAATACAAGCATATATAAGTATGATATGAAATAATACAAGGCACAATATAAGAGAGAGAGAGAGAGATAGTTAGAGATAGTGGATCAATAACAAACAACAAGATATGTTTCGGGGTCGAACCACTGCTCTACGTCCCGCCTTCACACAGAAAGATTTCCACTATATCGTCCACACAGGACTTCCCACATAGGGAACCTCCATTGGGGATTTCGGTAATAAAACAAACTTGGAGCACACAACTCCTCTCTCAAAAAATCAATAACCTCTGCACAAGAGGCAAGGCACTAAGCCACACAAGATCAACCTCTCAATAGAGGGATAGGACACTAAGCCAAACAACAATTACCTCTCACTAGAGGGATAGACACAAAGCCAAAAAACAATCACCTCACACTAGAGGGATAAGGCTCAAAGCCAATACTCCAACCACAATCACCTCTACACTTAGAGGGATACCAAAACAACCTCCATACTCACCTCTACACAAGAGGGAACTCAAATAAAAGAAGGTTTACAACTCTTGGTGGTCTCACTAAACCACAAACCAATTTTCCTCACAAAACAAGATCCTATAGATAGAATAGATATGATAGCTCAAGTGTGAGAAAATAAAGAGTTTGAAAATCAAAATCACAAGAAAAACTCTTGGAAAAACTTCTAGATAGTTATAAAAATGAAGATCAAAATCAATTCCCAAAGACTCTATTTTTTTTGAATTTTCCAACCCTTTAAAACAAATAAAGATAAAATTTTTAAGCCCAAAACTCTTTTAAAAACTTGTTGTTAAACACTTATAAAGGTGGGAAATTTTCTCTCTAAAAAACTTATCTAAAACAACTCAAGAGAAGGCATATATATAGCCTTCAAAAATTCTACCTGTTGGCAGTCTGGAAAGGGCAGAAATGCCCTTCCGGTCGATCGCCCGGTCGACCGGCCGACCGGCCGGTCATTTTTATGACCGTTGTGCCTCGGTGGACCGCTCAGTCGACCGAGACTGGATACAGAGAGCAGCTGCTCTCTGCCGGTCAACCGCCCAGTCGACCAAGGCCAGATCCAGAGAGCAGAACTCTCTGGACGGTCGACCGCCCGATCAATCGGCCCACTAGCTCAATGGCCTGTGTAGGTTGTGCACATCGGTCAACCGGACCGGTCGACCGACTTCTGCAGCGGTCGACCGGCCGGTCGACCGGCAGAAGGCCAAGTCCAACTTTTTAAGAGATTAAAAACTTGTCTTTTTATCTTCAATTAAATCCCATAAAATCACATAAATTGCACAAAAAATAAGTTTTTATTAGATCTTTGAAATACAAATATGTGTGACTAAAGTTCAACACATATTATAAACAATTTGAACCATTTTTGTAATATTGAAATTAGGCTTTAAACCAAAATCGGAATTTTTCAAAAACCAAACTTTAAAATGGAAATCCGATTTTTTCAAAACATGTATAAATACAAAAACATGATATTCAAAAAAATTTGAAGCATATTGTATATGGATAGAATCCAACATACATATAAGATATATATCTATGTTTTTGATATGAAATCCAAAATAAAGTTTTGGTTAAATACAAAACTGCATACTCATGAATAGACTGTCAAAGTAAGTTTTTCTAAATAGATGAAGCATAGATGTATATAGATTAAATCTAATATACATTAAACCATATAAACTTATTTTGATTCTATCTATCCATGAAAATCATATATATGAAAACTGAAACCGGTAAGCGGAAAACCAAGACCAAACAATTGAAAACTTGTGTGTGTACTTGAGTATCTCAACACTATCTAATCTTTACACAAGATCTAAATATACTAAACTAAATAAACCGAGGTCTTCTTGTCTCCAAGCCGACTCGATCCAAACACGATCCACCGAGCTTGACTCTAACCGAGTACTAGATGCGATCTTGACGCTCGATCTCTTAAATCAACACGTGAAATCTCCAAAACTCCTTTGTTGAAGCTAATCACCTACTAATATCTTGATCAAATATCTGAAACTAAATATCACAAGATTATTAGTAAACTATAACTACATGAGTTAATCATCATTAAAACTAGAGTGATGGGCCTCTAGGCTAACACCTTCAAGATAGTATCATATATGATCACATGATATATGTACGTGCACCTTTCCCTTTATTCTTATACACTCATTGGGAGTTCTGACTCTTTGAATTTGCATATCCAGTTCTTTGCATGTTATCTTATTGATCAGGTATTTGGAGTGGATCACATGCCTTACGAGGAGCTGGAATTCTCTTACTTTATCGTCCTTTCTCGGTATTTTTTACTTTTCTTTCTTTCTTTTGCTTTCATGATTATGTTCATTGAACTCAGTACTTATCCTATTTCTTTATTCATCTGCTATCGTTGTGTTAGAAATTTATATTATATTGTAGTGATTATCATGTTATCATAGTTGATTAATATAGCTTGTTCAGGTTACTCTAAGCTTAGCATGTATACGTGGAGATTCTCCTCACGCATATACATTGTCAACTCTCATCGTGACTCCGTTTTCACATATTTTGAGAAGTGGGGTATGACACAACACTTCCTTCTCTGTCGGCTCTTCATCCTTGACATTTTCTTCACCCTCCTCTGTTGGGGGAATGTGGCTTACCCCCATCTACGACATCTTTCGAAGCCATAGGACGAACTCTAGAAGATCCTGCAATATCCATGCCTGTGACAGAAAGAAGTTAGAACATTTTAAATAACAGCAAAATGGTTCTGTTCGGCTAGGTATGGCATGTTCGGCCGTTGTCAGCAATGTTCGGCCGTTGTCTGCCGAACATAATTATTATGTTGGTCCAAATAGGCCAAACACACAAATATTGTTCGGTCAAACTGAACCGAACATTCTTATGCTATTCGTCCCTTATCGACCGAACATACTGTGAACCCATAAAAAAAGGAATAATTTTGACTTAAATCAGTTGCAATAAAATTCTATGAGTTCTTTCTATATTTACAACACGAATAAACCCTACATACAATCAATCACCCACCACGTTCAATAGATCTACCAATTTTTCATCAAAAAAAATAATTTTAAAGAATTTTGGGTTGAAACTCGCCTTGCTACGCGGGAGATCACCGACGACGAGATGGGCTGCACGAAGTGAAGATGAAGTTCGGTGATCGACGAAAAATGACGACGGTTGAGTGTGAGTGAGGGTGAGAGGGACCTAGGGAGAGTGGGAAAAGAGGGAGAGAGACGATGCAGAGTTGGGAGAGAGGGTTGGAGATGAGTTGGAAGAGAAAGTATGAGAGGAGTGCGGTTATTTAAATTCAAAGAAGTGATAAATAGACCCATTAGTTAGTAAACCCAGTAAATTAATAAATAGACTCCTCCCCAAATTATCCTAAATATCCTATACTCTACACACCCAATTTAAATGTAAAAATCTAGTTTATACCCTCCAATTTGAAATTAATCCCCCCATTTTTCCATCTCAAATACCCTTATATTCTAGTATTTATTTTCCTCCATTGGAATAAATTGCATTTGGTTAGGTTAGAAATGGAGGTTGACCTATACTGTAGAAGATTTTACATAATACATTTGATGAAAAATCAAATAGAAGAGAAGAGCTCTGATTCCAAGTGAACAAATTTAGACTTGTATCTTTCTTCTCCTTGAATAATGAGAAGAATGAGGGTAAAGAGATTGGTTGAGAAAGATCGTAGATTACAAGAACAATATTTGATGGGTATATGTTTGACAATAAAGTATCTTATATTATTTTAATATCTTAATGTTGTACTAAGTTGACATTTGATGGCTGATGATGATTGATAATTGAGATCTTAGTGGATTACTGTGAGACTCATCTATGATCTGATTTTGTTGGTACACACACTAAAGGCAGTTCACATTCTTCGTTATTTCATTTCAAATTCAAATATATCATTTCTTCTTGATTTGTTTGTTTTATGAATCTAAATAAATCGGTGAAGGGTATTTGAAGTCGTCATGAGCTTAGATAGGTGTGGGTAGTGGTGATGATTTATATATGAGAGAAATGTAAATCAGCTGACACAGGAGGCAAATTCGTCCTATGTCGCACTCAAAAATCATATTTCCCGAATGAATTTTGAAGATCCGACCGTACATTATCATCTTCATATTCTAATATATACACATATAAAAAATCAAGTGATTTGAAGTTCGTTTACTCATTGATCTAAACGTTCTATTTTGTTCTATTGTTAAAAAAACCGTTAATGTTTGAACCCAAAAAAAATGTAGTAAACAAACTTCAAATCACTTGATTTTTTATATGTATATCATAGAATATGAAGATGATAATGTGTGGTTAGATCTTGAAAATTCATTCGGGAAATATGATTTTTAAGTGCGACATAGGAGGAGTTGCCTCCTGTGTCAGCTGATTTACATTTCTCTCTTTATATATTATAGTTCATGCCTCTTTTCTATATGTGTAAGCAGTGTATCTTGAATTTTCAAAGTGCAGCAAAATCTCATGATATAACTCCACCCTCCAGATTGCAAGTCGATTCTCAAATCTTCACACGGACAATGAGATATTTTCACCATTGTAATGCTTCAAAGCTGTCATTTGCTTATTCATAGCTGTTTGGACACCAAGATGAGTGATTTTTTTAAAGGAGTGAGTTTAAAATTTCTAGGGTTTTGAGTTGAGTAATAGAGAGAGTTTTGAAGTTAAAAAAGAATTAAGGTTATTAAGGTTGGGTGTACTTACTAATTACATGGGTATACTAATTAATTGTTTTCATAAAGTTATAATATTTGAAAAATTAATTCTATATTTTGAACTTTTCATTTGAGAGTAAAATTGTTCAAGAAAATCTTAACTTATTTTTGAGACTACTTATCACTTTTTTGAGTTTAAATAACCGCACTCGCATGGGAGGGAGTTTGAAAGAAAAAAAAAATTAAGTTGGGAAATAAGAGGGATAATTTGAAAATATGGGGGTGCTTTTAATATTTTGGTGGGTGCCGTAATATTTTTGGTAGAGCCGTGATCTGCTAGGCGCCTTAGTCAAACGTTACGCCATCTCTTTGGGCCTGTTTGGTTAAAGGTGGAAGTGAGGAAGTGAAGAAGTGAGGAAGTGGTAATAGTTCCCTTTGAAACTTGAGAATTGGTTAGTAAGTATTCTGGTGTTTGGATGTTGTTGGGAAGTGTGGTTTGGAAAATGTTATATCTTTTCCGGTGTTTGGATGATAATGTCGAAGTGGAAGTGGAAAAGTTGACCACAAAGTTGACCGCAAAATAATATTAAAATAAAAAATAACTGTAATTAGAATGCAAATGAGATTTATATGATTAAAAAATTAACTGTTTTGTGCTACAACTTTTTACAAATGAGATTTACATGACCACAAAATTAACTGTAGCACTCTGGAAGTGAGGAAATGGTTGTGTAAAAGAGAAAAGAGAGAAGGAAAAGGGGTTTTTATTTTTCTTTTCCGATATTTGGATAAATAGGAAAGTGAGCAATTATACTTTCAATTTCCTTACTTTCGGCCACTTCCTTGCAACCAAACACACCCAAATTCTCTCTCTCTGCGGGTCGGATGCGCATCATTTCTTAATTAAGGTACTCATTATATCCCTAATTATTTGGTTATTTGATCTATAAAGCCATGTAAAATTTAATAAATAATTCAACTTTTCCCCCAAAACTGAAAAAGCTGCCAACTTTGAACAATTGGGTAACTTTTTATCTCTAATTTCGATGCACCGAGGTATACAGCATTAACAATTTCAAAATTCATTGCTTTGTAGGAGCGAAAATATTTAGTACTGAGATCCTAGTTTAATTTTCTCTTTATCCATCAGTTTTTCTTAAATATCTACAACCTAACTTCCATATTCGCAAATTTGGATTGAAGTTCGAAAGTGCACATACACCTGAACTTAATAATCTCAGTAACTCAAATTAATGAATTAGGAATGAGATTAATTAGAATTAGATGAATCCGACGGCTAACTTTACACAGCGGGGGAGAAAATTAGTTTGCAAAAAACGGGAAAACAAAAAAAAAAAAAAAAAAGGAAAAAAAAACTTAAATTTGACTTCTTAGTTCTTACGTTTTATATTCGTCAAATTTGCCAGCAATTGCTTGTAAATTAGAATGAAGTAGAAGACGAAAACTTGACCACTTGTTTAAGAGTTGAAGTTTTAATTTTCCAGCAAAGGTGAAATATTTCTTCTCCTCCTTTTTTATCTGAGAGGAGCTAATTTGTGATTCCTTCCTTGTTGATCAAACCGTGAACCTAATATTTCTTTTGGCTCTGTCACTTACGGGGATACCATTAATTACTGTATGGTAAATGGCTTCACTAGGGTGAGTAGTGATTGAATGGCTAATGGCGGTTTTCTTGCAAGACCAGTGGTTAAGGGTAGTAACCACAAGATGGCAATAATTCAGCAAGCACACAAAGAAATTGTGTTGTTACAGCAACTAGCTTCCACTTTGGGGCCGTTTGTTTCGCGTAAAACTCCGTAATTCGTAAATGAGGTATTTAAATATGACTGAAGAATCTTATATACATTATGTTTTGGGAAAGGATGACTGAACTTGAGCTAAGTGAACTAAGCCAATAAATATTTGTCGGTTTTATTTTTAGGATTCATACCCTACTCAATAAGCTATCAGATATGATGCGACCTAGGGGTGGCAGACGGGTCGCGACCCGCCAGACCCGACCCGACCCGACCCGGAGTTAGCGGGTATGGGTTTGGGCTAATTGGGTTTGGGTCGTAATCGGGTCGACCCATCTAACCCGATTATTAAATGGGTCGGGTCGACCCGAACCTGCCAGACCCGCTTGACCCGCCAGACCCAATTATTCTCTTTCCTCCTCGGCCTCCTCCCCTTCGATCTCCTCCACCGCCGTCACCGCCTCCTCCCCTTGACCTAAATTAAATTGTCCTCCTCGGCCTCCTCCCCTTCGATCTCCTCCACCGCCGTCACTGCCTCCTCCCCTTGACCTAAATTAAATTGTTAAAAAATATGTGTGAGCCCAATTTCGAACATGTGACCTCTAGTGTATGAGTTTAGTGTGATGATCAACCATATCACCAAACAATTTAGTAAAATAATGTAAAGAAATTGTATTTAAGGCTTAATAATCGGGTCAAATGGGTCGGGTCGGGTCAAACCGATTAAGTCTGGGTCGGGTCTGGGTCTGAATTTTTGACCCATATAATAAACGGGTCGGGTCGACCCGACCCGATTATTATATGGGTCGAGCAGTAATTGGGTCGGGTCGACCCGACCCGACCCAATTGCCACCCCTAATGCGACCTAACCCAAAATTTTTTAGTTGGAATGGGATCAGGTTATTGGGCAATTGGGCCTCACTGCTACCCGATCTAGGGAGGTTTTTGTTACCCCGGCCCATTTCTTTCATATATTTCGTCAAATCTTTTTCTTCTTCCTTATATTGTCTTAAACTCTCTTCTATTTTGTTATTCTTTAGGCAAATTTATTTCTAGTTCTATCTCCTGATTTAGTAGAGAATATTATTTTATTCTTTTGACAAATTCATATAATTTATAAGTATAAGTTATAAAAAGTTATATCTCACCCTAAAATTTAATCTTAGCTCTGTCCCTGTAAACATATAAAACGAATACACCTTCAGTGGATGGAATGCACACTTTCTTGTACAGGCCATAAATGTGTCATACACATAATTTTTACGTAAAAAAAGGCATAAAAATTTAGAAAACTAAATTATTCCCAGATGTTTCATGATTAATTTTATCTTGACACAGTCAATGTTTTTGAATGCCACGCCTCTTTCGGAACGAAGCCTTTGTATATGGCATTGAACTGAGAGATTTCATCTTTTTTTTTGCGCCTCTAACAAAGCCTTTGTCAATGTCTCTGTTTCGAATTTCATATGCCAATTGATTTGTATAAATCCTTGGTGTATGAAATTTGCGTAAATTTAGGACTTTGGAGGCAAATCTTAATTTTCATCAGATTGACCATCTTTCATGGAGCAAGAACTGAGTTGTTACACCAATGATACTCTTATTCTTTTTTTTGAGAAGAGACGGTGAACTAAAAGTTCCCTTGCGTTTCATTAGTAAGATTTTAACGAAACAACTCAAAAGCGGGTAACACAAACGGCTCCCACTCAGCGCCCAACAAGCTGCACATGTGGGTGCGATAGACAAAAACATAACAAAATAACAGTACAGTAAATACAATAAGGAACAAATACAACTCACTCAAAACCTCACTGATGCAAAAAATGTCTATCTTGGAGCAAACAAGCCCACCGAAGAACAAAAAATCAGGAGGTTGAAGTGGCTGAGATCACAAATTTGTTATTCTTATTCTTGCACGCGAGGATGGATGCTCGCTCATAAATTTGAAGAGCAATCTGCATGGTTTTCAACCACTCTTTGACATCAAATCAACTTCCACAAATCCTTCACGTACAACGTCAATAATATTGACCTAGGCACTTAAACTTCCATCTTCAATTGTTAACGAGGCACCCAACCATTCGTTGATGTTGGAATATGAAGAATATATATGTGAATCTTTGAATTACGGCGAGATCCGTTGATCGAATCAATTGGATGATGGTTGGAGTGTGTTCTCCTTCCATTGGGGATGAACGTGGTATATTCACATGTTCAATTCCGACTTCGAATGAATGAGATATTCAAGTCTAAAGATTGCCTAATTCAAAGCCAAAATGGGACTAAAGGTAGCTAAAGGCATTTAGTCCCACATTGGCCATGGGATGGAAGTTTGTAGTGTTTAAATAGAGAAAAATTGGGAACAAAGGGCGTGCCCTTTGGGTACTTGGAGTTTTCGCGCGCGATTGGGAGGAAACCATGCCCGCACATGTGCGCGCCGCCGCGTGGCAGCGGCCAGTCGGTCTGGCCTCTCTCAGTCTTGAAGTGGCTTCTAACAGGAAGTGGGAAATTCAGTTTCTGAAGCGACTTCCAAAAGAGATTCTGCAAAAATTCGTTCTGAAAGAGGGCTCAGAAAATTCAACAGATTCTTCAATAGAATTGTTGTCTGAATCTGGCACTTCCGAAGAAGAATATTCTTCAACCTTCCTTCTTTCTCTACAGTGGGTGCTCCTCCAAAGTAAAGGCAAATATTCTCCCGAAATTTGTCTTTGTCCCGCTACTTCAATAATCCTGTGAAGGTATTTGGTAGTCCTATCCAAATACCGTGAAGGAGTGTTGTATCTTGGGAGACCAGCGTCCAGTAACCCGTTAGCACCGGTGCGCGGGACGTAATTGTCTTAAGGAGATTCGCTTTAAGCGTACCTCACTCCAAGTACTGTATAAGTGAATTAATTTCTTTATACAGGGGATATACATATATTCAGTATATTGAGACTGATTTATACCAGTCTAATTGGTGTTTAACCAATGAAGGAAATTGAAAGGTGGTTCTTAAATTAAGGAACGTTCTATTGAACGGAAAACCTCCCACCTGATATTTACCGACCTGGCCAATTAGATTGTTGATATTTCAGTGATATTGATTAGTTGTCAGATTGATCTCAGAAACCAACAATCTTAAGACAATTATATATTGAAGTTTCTTACTTCTGTTCTGCTTGAACTTGAAAAAAATGTCTGAGACTAATCAAAATAGCTCTAGTAAGGCACCAAACATGCAGCTACAAGCTTTGATGCCTACTCCACTTCCTAACCCGAAGCCGGAGAAACCAAGAAAATTTGACGGCACAGAATTCAAGAGGTGGCAACAGAAGATGCTCTTCTACTTGACCATTCTTCATCTGGCCAATTTCCTGCAAGAAGATCTACCAGAACCCGGAACTGATCGGGACTCAGTCCTTACAGTCGATGCATGGACTCAAGGTGACTTCTTTTGTCGAAATTATGCTTTAAATGGACTGGATGACTCTCTTTACAATGTCTATTGTCCCATCACAACAGCAAAGAAGTTATGGACCAGTCTTGACAAGAAGTACAAAACTGAGGATGCTAGTATCAGAAGTTCATCGTAGGATGATTTCTGGAGTACAAAATGGTGGACAGCAAGACTGTAATCAGTCAGGTGCAAGAGTTCTAACTTATCTTGTATGAGATAGAAGCCGAAGGTATGATTCTACCTGAAACCTTTCAGGTTGATACTATCGTGGAGAAACTCCCACCTGCGTGGAGAGATTTCAAGAACTACCTGAAGCACAAGCGAAAGGAGCTGAAGTTGGAAGATCTCATTGTGAGGCTTCGAATCGAGGAGGACAATTGATTAGTCTCTAATTTTGCATAATTTTCATCACATTCTCACATTTATTTGATAATAAATTCTGCTAATAATACCTTACTTGCTTTATCCTAGGTTCATGGCGTGCAAATGAAGAAGAAGATCTAAATCACCATTTAATTGGTGATTAAAAGCCTATTATCATAGCCATTGACCTAGAGGAGCTGATTCGGCAAAACCAGGGGTGCAAAACCAGAAACCAGCCACCAGAACTGACAGGAGACAGACTGGGTTGCGCGCGGCTCGAGGCGCCGCGCGCACGGCAACCAAGGGGCCGCGGCGCGCGCGCCGCTTTGGGCGAGGGTCTGTCCCCTGGCCCCCCGTTCCCCTGATGTCTATAAATACCTTTGGAGTTTCCAGAGTGAGAGATATGCAGAGTTTTAGGAGTAGTTTTCATTCCAGTTGTAGTTTAGGGTAGTTTAGCTTAGGTTAGTTCCTCTTCCGCCATATATTTTTCATTTTGTAGATCTTGTAATAGGGAGAGAGAGTGATACATGCTTGGAATGCAAGAGTGCTTGTAATAAAAGGTGACAATCTATGAAAGGTGCTCTCTTTTACCTCTCTATTTTTTCTTCTCTCCAATCTCTTTTACATGTGTAGCTAACTTTTCTCTTATGGTAACTAACTACTAACCACTAACTTGTTAACTTCTTTTATGATAATCCACATGAATCTAATAGCCTCGGTTTGGCCTTGCTCTTGCAAGAGCCATTATTGATGGCTCATGATGATGGATCTAACACTCTAACTTCCTAACCACTAACAAGCTAACTTTACTTTACTCCATGCTTACTTTTCTATTGTATTGATGGTTTAAGTGTAGCTTGCACTTGTTTAATGAGTTAAGTTGTGATGAGTTACATATGGGTCATGCTTTGAATCGCTCTTAAATCAAGGACTAGTGATGGCCATGATACATGCGAGGCAACTATCACTAAGAGGTTAGCATGTTAGTGGAGTCATTAGTAGTTAGTACCATGACTTTTCTTTCTTTTTCACTTTGTTTTGGACATACAAACAAAATCACAAAAACCATTTTTTTCTATATTTCCCACTTCCTTGTTTTCACCGTACACTTCTCTTTTCATTCTTTGTTTCTTTCTTTTCATTCTTAAAACTTTGAAGAACTTTTTAACAAACACGTGAATTAACTGGTAAATCTTCTATCCCCTCCGTCCTTGTGGATTCAACTCGTTTTAGCCTCTATGCTATAACGGAAGTATCGAGGAAGCCAAAGCACACACACTTTAAATCTTCATTTTAAAACATACACTTTTTGTGCGAGGTTTTTCCCCGATCAAATTTTGGCGTCGTTGCCGGGGATGGGAACGGTTTGATTTCACGCTTTTATTAACTTTTCTTCTTTGTTTTTTTTGGTGTGCAGGTTAAAGTTTTAGCGTTGCAGAAGTCCACACTTGCTCAAGTGTGGTTAGGTAAATTCTTGTACATTTTTATATTCTGCTGCTAATTTTTGTTTATATTACCTGTGCACTGTACATAATCTTAAGAATTAAAATACGATAATTGGATGCTTTAAAACGGTTTAGACATTTGCATCTAGGCACGTGTCAATTTTCATACTGTATTTTATTCTTATATTATTGTGATATTGATAGGAGGTGTACATATGGCATTGCATATAGTATAGGACAAACACTTCAGTGATTACTCGCTTTTTTGTGTTCATGCTTATCTATATTGCACACTTGCACAAATTTAACTTAAGGGTAAAACCCAATACAAGATAAGGTGGGGAAGTCATTACTCTCCCTTAGCCCAAAAATCACCTCCCCAGTCACACAACCCAAGCCTAAATAAAACTTGCTAGACGTTGGCCCCTAGGGAGATCTCAGACTCATTTAGGAGATTGACCTAAGGGGGAAGTTGTTAGAAGTTGACTCTTGTCAAATCGGTGTCTAAGGTTGGGGATTGAGAGGCGAAACCTCGAAGAACAGTAGTTTGGCATAATTAGGCCCGTTGCTCCGGCACGGATACCTCCCACTGATCTTACCCTTACCTGGCCGATTAACTCGTGGTCAGCGTCCTATAATATACCCCCCGTGGACAGTCTAACCAGTTAGGGAGTCGTCTAGGTCTAAGTCAACCCTAGCATAGGCTTGTTTTCTTTCTTTTTCTTTGTTTGTTTGTTTGCTTATTTGTTTGTTTTCTTTTTTTGTATACTGTGATATGGATTTTAACAACAATAATTCTTTCAATCATAATATGAATTCATATTTCACTCCGACCTCATTTGACTCGGATAATTCCAACCCGGCTATGTACAATATGAACCAACCATATATGCCAAGTTGGGATTATTCGACTCAATATGACCCATATCCTCAATCTTATGACTATAATTTTCAACATAATTTCAACTTTTCACAGAGTCAATGGGGATTCACCTCCCCTGAGTCAAACTTTTAACCGCCTTGTCTACAATTTTCACAAAGTTCATTCCCCAATTTTGATTCATATGTTGGCCCAAAGGCCTTCCACCCTAGTTTTGATGATGATTAACTCATGTAGTTATGTTTACTAATAATCTTGTGTTGTTTAAGTTTCAGATCATTAACCAAGATATTAGTTGGTGATTAGCTTCAACAAGGAGTTTAGAAGCTATTCATAATGATTCCAGGGCCATAGCTTCAAGATCACACATTGCCTAGCCCATGGATGGAGTTTGGAGCAAGTCTTCTTGATGTCACAAAGACTTAGGTATCCATAGGTTAGTTTAGTGTGTTTTAGATCCATTTGTGAAGTTTAGTATAGTTGATATGCTCAAGTGCACAACACACACGTTTCATGATTTGGTTTTTGGTTTTCATGGATAGTAGATCAAAACAAGTTTACATTATTTTTATGTATATTAGATATGTTCTAGATATACATACATGCTTACATGACTTATACAAACTTAGTTTGACATACCTATTTATGTAGTTTTATGTTTTGGTATAAAACATATTTTTGAAATTAAAGACAAAAACTATGATATATTTGTTGAATGTATATTAGACCTATGTCCATATGCATCATGCTTAATAATGTTCAAATATCATGTTTTTGTATTTCTATAAGTTTTAGAAAATCAGATTTCCTATTGAAAAATCAAGTTTGATAAAAATACAAGTTTTGTTTTTGATAAAATTGGCAAGACACAAAAATGAATTGAATATGTTGATACATGTCTTGAAACTTTTATCACTTGTTTGAGTTTTGATATAAAATGATAAAAATATTTTTGGTGATTTTTAGAAGTATTAAAAGATTTTTATAAAATATTTTTCCCAAGTTTTCTGACCCAGTTTTCAGTTCCAGACTCAACCAGTCGACTAAGCCAGGTTATTAGTCGACTTGGCTGATGTCCGGTCGACCGGACGTGCACAGATCTGTGCACGTTTGGAGTCCCTGAAACGGTCGACCGGGTCTGAGAGCTCTGCTCTCTGTTTGTTTAGGTCGACCGGGCGGTCGACCACTGCAGAGAGTTCTGCTCTCTGTTTGTTTCGGTCGACAGGGCCGGTCGACCGCTGTTGCCCAACGGTCATATTTCTGACCGTTGGCGGTCGACCGGGCCGGTCGACCGTTGTAGGCTGTCTAAAAATCACCAAGACAAGCCACCAAAACGCAGAGATCCAAGATCCAGACGCAAGGCTAAATGTGACAATCAAGACGCGAGAGTCTAAACCCGCGTCTCAGCATTAAGGCACGTGGGCTCGACACCCGCATCTCAGCATCAAGACGCGAGGGTCCGAACCCGCGTCTCAGAACCAAGGCGCGTAGGCTCAAAACCCGCGTCTCAACCTCAAGACGCGAGGGTACAAACCCGCGTCTCAACCTCAAGACGCGAGGGTCCAAACCCGCATCTCAACCTCAAGGCGCTAGGTTCCAGACCCGCGTCTCGGTTACAACCACCCCGATTATGGCGCCATTCACCGCCCATGTAGCGGGGAAGTTGGCTCTCATCGTGGAGTATTTTTAGGGGACACGTTCACCCCCTACAGCCTATATAAATAGCCCAGTTGCTATGGAGGGGCAAGGGCATGAGAAGAAATCGAAGGGCATCAATAGACATAAAGAGACCGAGAGATATCAACAGACGCGACACATACAGAGAGAGAGCTCGACTCTTCAAGCTAACTTGCTGCGTACAAGTTGCTCTTCGCCTACCTTCTCTTTTAGAGTTTTGGTAGACGGGGCTGAGTTACTCCTTCTACCTGCCAAGGAGAAGATCCCTTGACGGTCCAGACGGTCATCTGGTCAACAGAGAACAAGATTCACTCTCCACCACCACACGAAGAACCCAGCACTAAACAAAGGGGGGATTCAAGCTTCAACAACCTCCCTCCCTTGTAACCGAAAGATTAGTCTGTTGTAATTTTTCATCTGATTCAAGAAAATTTTACACCTCCTTCTTTTTCCGTGTCCAACAAGAGATGGCGACTCCGCTGGGGAATACGTTTGTCACTGATGAACAAGCCATGGCGCAGGATGATCTCCTCCGTAGGGGGAAAATGGTTGAGACACTTGTTGTGGAGTTCGACCAGGCGAAATTCGAAGAGTTTCTCTCTTCTGGCTCCAAGAGTCCAAAGACCCGCGTCTGTCGCAGGGTCTCGGCGGGGAATAACTCCGAAGCTCGATCTGAGGCTCTCTTGGGCGCCACTGCTACGGTCCCTTGTGCACAGAAGACCCGCGTCAACGCCTCTCAGAAGGCCAGCGTGGTCTCACGCGCGACTGCTGCTGCGACCAACTGCGTCGCACAAAAGACCCGCGTCAGTGTCCCTCAGAGGACCCGCGTGGTTAAAACCCCTGATGTTCAGCATCAGGATGTTGTCGGTTTCTCTCCTCCTCCGCGACGCAACCGAAATGCTGAGCGTCGACAGAGGAGACGCGCGCGTCAGCTTCAAGCTGGAACCATTGGTTGTCCGACTGAGGCTAAACGCGACATGCAATCTGGCGCTTTGCCCGCGGCACGTCCAGTACGTGAAATCCACGTTTGGCGGCCCAAGTGCGTAACTCCTCAAGTTGAGTCCTCTGAAGACCAGCTTACCAAACGCCAAAGCGAAGCTTCTGCGTCTCGTCAAACGCAAGAAACACGCGCTCACAGGCATGGGGCCCAGCAGCCCACTCTCTCTCACCCGTCTCTGCCCGGACGCACCAGGCATCAACGCAAGACTCGCGTCTCATCTCAACAGAGACGCCAGGCGCGCATCAGACAGCCGCGACGCGAGAGCTGCGTCCCTGAAGTCTGCGTCCATTCTGCACAGCACATGGATGCCTCCCGTCTTCGACGTTGTGAGGCTAGTCTCTTTGATCCCTCTTCCATGGATTTGAGGGATTATTTAACAAGGAAAAGAAGTGCCCACCAGGTCACTTCATCTTGCTGCTGCCAACGGCTCATCTCCATGCTCTCGGAGTGCCGTTGCGGGTCGAGTGTGCACCAGCAGTCTTTAGTTAGACAGCTGAACTCGATCCCCCCGTCAGCCAAAAGAAGGCGCTCCCATAGAAGGAGAATCTTCTCTGACGTTGAATACCCGGAGCTTACTGCGAACATGACAAGCAGAAGCAAGGGAAAAGGACTTGCAGTCAGCTCAGATGAGTCTGACTCTAAACCGGAAGGGGTGTATCAACACACTCGTACCCGGACTGGGGCCATTCCCCCGGTTGACTATAATGCCTTAGCCCATGGCATGAAAGTGAACGATTCCCACTCCGCCGTAGTGGAATCAGGGGCTTCAAACTCCTCCGTTGAGAAGGAGACCTCTGCCTACATGACAGGCACTCCTGATGAGACAGCTAGACGTCTGGAACAGATCCAAAAGAGACAAATGGAGATGATTGTGTCTCAACAGGAATCTATCGATGCTATCAAGCTGGCGCTTGCACAGCTGCTCGAAGACAGGAGGAGATCTCCTCCTAGGAGGTTGAGGGACAGAGAGAGAAAGGGAGGAAGCTCATCTTCCGAGCCTTCTGAAGAGAAGCCTCGATCTACTTCTGGCTCGTCCAAACCCTCGTCAAAGGGCGACCGAGACCCAGGGAAGGCTCATACTAAAAGGATGAGTCAATTGGAGGAATGCCTCAATGCCCTTGCTAGTCGCAAAGACCTCCAAGAAGCTGGAGTGGTCCGGCCCTATCCAGCTGAGTGGGATTTAGTCCCGTACCCTCCTAAGTTCAAGGCTCCAACCCTCCAAGCCTTTGATGGGAAGGGATCCCCTAATCAGCACATCTACTACTTCAAATCCCAAACCGGGAATGTAGTAGATAATGACGCCATCCTGGCGCGACTGTTCATCGGCACCCTGAAAGGGTTGGCCTTTGAGTGGTTCATGAAACTCCCGGAAGGTTCTATCAAGAACTGGGGCGACTTGGAGAAGCTGTTCTTAACACGCTTCTTCGAAGATGACTCCGAGGTCACAATGCCCACCCTGTTAGCTACGAGACAGCGAAAGGGAGAGTCCGTCAAATCTTTCGTGGAAAGATTTCGGAACGTGGCACTCCGGTGTCCAAGCGGTATGACCCAGGCCACCCTGGTGGAAACATGCCGCCACAACCTCCAAACCTCACTCCTTGCTCAAATAGGAGTTGCTGAAAGCCGCACCTGGAAACAATTAGTCCAACAAGGTGAACAGGCTGAGGAGATTGTTGCCCGCGTCAGGGCAGAAGAAGGCAAGCCGCGGCCGGAGAGGTCAACTAGGCGAGCGCCAGACACCTCCCTCCAGACAAAGCGGAAGGATAATTTGGCGACGGAGACCAAATCTCCCACCAAACTTCAACCAGCCAAGGCGAGTGGCTCTTCAAGCCAACCCCGCGCCAACAAGCAGTATTCCTTCAAGGAGGAACATGTCGATTCGCTCTTCAAGCTACTCAACAAGAGCAACCGACTGAAGCTCCCTGAGGCCAGGCGCCCTCAGGAAGTCGGCAAGACCAACAACCCCAACTACTGCTTGTACCACAGGATGTTGGGACACCCTACCAGAAGCTGTTACATCTTCAAGGACATCCTTCAGGCTCTGATTGACGCGGAGGTGTTGAAACTCCGACCAGAACAGAAGGAGGTGACAGCCAACATGACGTCGGTTCTCCAGTTTGGAAAACAATCTCCAGCACCTGCAGGGGTGGTCCCAATCCCAAGAGGAGAACTAAGAGTGGTCAACACAGACCCTCACCAGCAGCAGGAGAAGGGCTTGGTACCCGTCCCTACGCCTCAAGGGGAAATCATGTGGGTCCACCCTGACCTAGTGGACAGCCAGCAGTGGACTACTGTAACCAACAGGAAGTCCAAAGGCAAGGCAAAAGCTTCGTCCTGCCATGTGGTATGTGCTTCCTCCCGAGAAGCAGAGGATGATGTTCCCTCACTGACTGATTCAGAAGAGGAAACAATAGTCTTGGCCGCAGAGCCCAACCAACCAAAGACGGGGACTCGTTCAGGACAGCCCTACTTGAAGCAGTACGGCGAAGTGGCGGCAAACCCTCCACAACCGGCTGCAGAGCCAACTAGGCCCTCCACGAAGCCACCAGTGGAGAAACAAAAAGAGACTCGATTCTCTCGAGCTCTTCAAAAGGGTATAGCGGAAGGATCCACAACGCCTTACCGCTTTGATGTCTTGGCTCAATTGGCCAACATCCCGGCGCGGATCACTCTGTATGAGCTTCTAAGACTATCAAAGTCGACCAGGGAGGCTCTACAAGAAGCTCTGGCAAATGCTGAGGTCTTTATGACCCAGGTGCCAAAGAAGGAAGATGTAGAGAATTGTCTCCACACCTCCCAGAATGCTCCCTGCATTACCTTCACGGCAGATGATATGCAGGTTAAAGGGAAGCATGATCGACCCCTGTACTTCACAGGTTATATCGGATCATCTGAGGTGAGCCGCATTCAGGTAGATCCAGGGTCCGCATTGAGCATCATGCCCCGCCGAGTCATGCAACACCTCGGCATCCCTACCCACCGTCTGAGCCTTACACAGACGACCATCTACGGGTTCAATGCCAACGGCACCGTCCGATGGGGAAGATCAAGCTCAAGTGCCAGATTGGGAGCCTCAAGTCGGAGGTGACGTGCTACGTCATCGATGCCGACACTTCCTACAATCTGCTGCTGGGACGACCATGGATCCACCGCAACTCCATCGTTCCCTCCACTCTTCACCAAGTCATGAAATACATTGACGCGAGTGGGAAGGTGCAAACGTTGGTTGCCGAAAGGTATCCGTTTAAGGGGGTCAAAAATTATTTCACGGACTCCCTCCTATATCAGGACCCGTGGATGAAACCCCGCAACTGGAGGTGCCAGACTCTGGTAATGAGGCTGACACTGAGCCCGAGCAAGAAGAGTGCCTGTGGAAGTTGGAACCACTTGTAAAGAGCACTAATAAGCTCGATGTTGATAATACCACCGACGATGCAGGCGGTTGGTATATTAATGAGAATTTAGACTTTGAGTATTTTTCTGCGTGTGCATCCGATTCAATACCGTCGGATACTAGTACCGACGTAGACGATGACATCTGGTCGGCAATGGATGCTTTGACATCATTGCATGTACCAGTAAAATCATCTTTCGGGACATACCAGGATAATGGTGATGCGCAGGAATCTATATTCATGGTTCCGACAAGACGAAAAGGCCAAAAACCAATCCTTTTTGGGCGAATGACGACTGAACCAACGCCCCGCGAAGAATCGAAAAGTGAGGAGGAATCCCCTCAGCTCAGTCATTATGAACCAAAAGCGCTCAAAATGATGAAGTGCATGGGGTATGATCTAACCAACAGACCCGGGTTGAACTTCGGCAAAGGAAGGAGAACGCTACTTCGATCCTTTATGCCGAAAGGGAAGGCCCCCGATTATTATCATCGGACGCGCCGGGGGTTGGGCTATGTATCAACTCCAGTCTCATCAGCCTCCGATTCTCAAGAATCGTCGAGTAACGATTACTCTTCAGACACATCATCTTGGGAGTCAGATGTCAGTGTCGGCAACATCTTCAAGGAACTTTCAGTGAACATGGTTTCGACAAGCCACCTGGAAGATGGAAATGAAGAAATGATCCAATCTGATACAGATCCTTGGATCAAACATTTAAATGCTCTTTGGGATACCCGCTTCGAACAGCGTGAGCCACCCACAGAAGACAAGGTTGTTCAGATCAACCTAGGAGATGAGGCTAACCCTAAGCCCATCTTCATAAGTGACGGCCTGTCACCTTCAGAGAAGAAGGATCTAATATCTCTTGTACAAGAGTATATAGTCGTCTTCGCTTGGAATTATGAGGACATGCCAGGACTCGATCCTCAAGTGGCCATGCACTGCCTCAACATCAATCCGGACGTAAAGCCTGTCAAACAACAACAGCGACGGTTTCACCCAGAAATAATGGAGGCAATTCAATCAGAAGTCAGAAAACTTACTGATTCTGGCTTCATCAGGGAAGAACAACATCCCGACTGGGTAGCCAACATCGTCCCCGTTTCTAAGAAGAACGGGAAGATCAGGATCTGCATCGACTTCCGCGATCTAAACGAGGCCTGCCCTAAAGACGAATTCCCATTGCCAATCACAGATGTTATGATTGACAATACTTGTGGATTCGAACGAATGTCCTTCATGGACGAATTCTCAGGATACAATCAAATCAAAATGTATCCTGATGATGAAAAGCATACCTCCTTCAGGACTCCTCTAGGGGTATATTGCTATACTGTCATGCCTTTTGGACTGAAGAATGCGGGGGCAACCTACCAAAGGGCCATGAATGCCATTTTCCATCAGCAAATGCGCAAAACGGTGGAATGTTATGTCGATGACATTGCGGTGAAAAGTCGCATTAAAGGAGATCACATAGCTGATCTGAAGGTGGTCTTCGACATCATGCGGGCTCATCAATTGAAGATGAACCCCACCAAGTCCTTCCTGGGGTAGCCAGTGGCAAATTCCTAGGATTTGTTGTGACTTCCATAGGAATCCATTTGGATCCTGAGAAAGTCCGCGCTATCCAAGAGATGCAACCCCCGAGAAACCTCAGGGAACTCAGGGGTTTACAGGGTCGATTAGCGTACATCCGCAGGTTCATCTCAAACCTCTCCGAAAGATGCCAGCCCTTCGCTAAGTTGATGAAGAAGGGTGTCTCGTTCATTTGGGACGATGCTTGCCAACAAGCGTTTGAGGAAATCAAACAATACCTCACCCAACCACCAGTCCTTGCAGCCCCGGTGTCCGGAAAGCCTTTCCTGGTGTACGTCCGGCAATGGACCATTCTTTGGGAGCTCTACTAGCTCAGAATGATGAAGAAGGACGAGAACAGGCAATCTACTATCTGAGTAGAACAATGATCGGAGCCGAACATCGGTACAACCCGATCGAGAAGGAATGTTTGGCACTAGTGTTCGCCATTCAGAAAATGCGACACTATCTGGTAGGCCAGACTATAAATGTCATATCAAAAGTCAACCCCCTAAGGTTACTTATGACAAAGCCTTCTTCACTAAATGGCCGGCTGGCAAAATGGGCCATGTTGCTATCCCAGTATGATATGCACTTTCTGCCGCAGAAAGCTATTAAGGGACAAACGGTGGCAGACTTCCTAGCTGAACACCCAGATCCGAGGGCAGCCAAAGTCTACGAGGATCTCCCAGACGAAGTGGCCGAAGTCTACCTGACTCAGACATCGTTCGAAAGTCAAGTGTGGCAACTTTTCTTCGACGGTGCATCAAGGACAAGCCCCAAAGGACACGTAGTGGCGGGGGTAGGAGTAGTACTTGTCTCCCCACAAAATTATGTGATCCCCCGAGCTGTCTCGCTAACGGAGCCTTGTTCCAACAATGTGGCGGAGTACAATGCTCTATTGATCGGGATGCAGCTCGCCGATGAGATTGGCGTTAAAAATCTCGAGGCATACGGTGACTCTAAACTCATCGTCAGCCAAATTGGCGGGGAGTACGAAGTCAGACATGAAGACTTAGTACCCTATTACAACGCAACTATCCGCATGGCCGAGGGGTTTGCTAACTTCTACATCGACCATGTACCGCGCAGGCAAAATGCGCACGCCGATGCACTCGCATCCCTTGCAGCCTCCCTAGCTCTTCCAGCTGGAGCAATGGAGAAAATATTCGTCTACAGCCACGACTTGCATTGCCCGAAAAATATTCTCGAGGACTATCAGGAGTCAAAGGGAGATTGTCGAGGCAAAGAAGTGCTGGAATTGTCAGCCGGTCCAGAGCTTAAAGACTGGCGATTCCCCTACATCGACTATGTCTTGTACGGCATCCTGCCTGAGGACGCCAAAGAGGCGGCTGCCATTCGAAGGAAAGCCCCTAAGTTTTACTATAATGCGATTACACGAACATTGTATCTTCGGTCGCATGACGGGATCTTACTCGGTGCCTCTCACCAAAAGAGGCCCAGGAGGTATTGAAAGAGGCCCACGACGGTACGTGCGGAGCCCATCAACCTGGCCCAAAACTGGCACATCGACTCCAAAGGTTGGGTTACTATTGGCCCAAGATGGTTGCCGACGCCGTCGCCTATGCCAAAAGATGTCACGCTTGCCAAATACATGGAGATTTTATCCATCAAGCACCAGGGTACCTCCACTCTACGACCTCTACATGGCCATTTGAAATGTGGGGGATGGACGTGGTTGGTCCTATCAGCCCACCATCATCAAAGGGAATCGGTTCATTTTGGCAATAACCGATTACTTCTCCAAATGGGCTGAAGCTATTCCTTTGAAGGAGGTCAAGTCGTCGAACGTAATCAAGTTCGTGAAACATCACGTTATTTACCGTTTCGGCGTACCTCGGCGAATTGTCCATGACAATGGACCCCAGTTCATCAGCCAGGCATTCCAGAGATTCTGCGCTAAGTTCAGAATCCAGAGTGTGTCCTCAACGGCATACTATCCTGCCGCTAATGGCCTCGCAGAAGCTTTCAACAAGACCATTGGCAAGCTTCTCAAAAAGTTCGTCTCGAAGAGTCAACGCGACTGGGACGACAAGCTAGGCGAATGCTTATGGGCCTATCGCACAACAGTGCGAACCCCGACAAAGGCCACGCCGTTTTCCTTGGTATACGGATGTGAAGCCGTGCTTCCCCTGGAAATTCAAATTCCATCTCTACGCGTCGCCTTGACAGCGGAGATGACGACAGAGGAGAAGCATCGACAGCGACTCCAGGAACTGGAGGCCTTAGACGACAAGCGTCTGCAAGCCCAACAGCAAATCGAGCTCTACCAAGCTCGAATCACCAGAGCCTTCAACAAGAAAGTTAAAGTACGAACTTTCAAGAAAGGCGATCTTGTCTTAGTCGTCAGAAGACCCATGGTGATGACGCACAAAACAAAAGGAAAATTTCAACCCAAATGGGAAGGACCATTTGTGGTAGAGTCAGTCTACTCGAATGGATCATATCGCCTCATAACCTCGAATGGCGATACACTTATGATGCCAATCAATGGCAGATTCCTGAAGAAGTACTATCCTTAGATGGTATTCTTCCGCTGATCAAGTTAATAGTACACCTCTGATCAAAGCAAGAAGAATTTCTTCATTAACATCCGACGCCTCCAACGGCTAAGGATAGAGAAAAATGTTGGCTTTTAAGCCCAACATAAGTCTTCGACAACTCATCATGCTGAGGGGAATAGCATGGCTAGCCCAACTCAAACGGTAGTTGGTAAAGGCACCTCAAATCCGTTGATAGCTGGGGGTTTGCTAAAAATCCTAAGTGGACTTGATTCCACTCTTTCCTCCAAAATCCCTTACCAATTCTCATCCACAGAATGGTAGGACCACAAAAAAAACAATCGCTGCCAAGTTAACACCATACCTCTGGTAATGAGATACCCTTTGTAGAGTACAAATCTTGCTTGTCAACTCTACATTTTGCCAAGTTAACACTACATCTCTGGCACTTCAAATTTTCACTTGTCAATTCTCATCCATAGAATGACAGGTCCTCAAACCGTTTTCGGCTCAAGCCAATTCTTGTCAAGTTAATATCACACCTCTGACAAAACTACTGTTTAAGTTAACATTATACCTCTAAGCAGTACTTCAAGTTTCTGCCAGGTTTAATATTACACCTCTGACAGTCACTTTTCTTCAGTCTTCCACATCGAAGCTGAAATGAATGATGCCAAGTTAACACTACACCTCTAGCATCTGAGTCATCGCTAAGTTCAACAATACACCTATGGCCATGACCTTTCCTCGACTTCCTTGTCCAAGTCGAGATGACCAATGCTAAGTTCAACATTACACCTCTAGCATTACCTCACTGTTAAGTTAAACATCACACCTATGGCAGTGACATTCTCAGTTTTTCCTAAACAAAACTGAAATACTTCTGAGTTAAGATAATATCACACCTCTGACTCGCATCCTTGTCAAGTTAACATTACACTTCCGACAAGACAACTTTCAACCCGTCAAGTTAATATCACACCTCTGATGGTAACAAACCTTCCTAGACTCTCCACGAGTCTAATCTCACTTGTTATTCTCTTCAATAGAATAACAGGTCCACCTAAAAACATTGTTAGGTTAATATTACACCAATTAACAGTGTTTTCATCAAATCCCTAGCTGAACTCGATTAAGTTAATTCTAAACCTCTGATCAGAGTTCACCCTCCCTGGGGGTACCAAATTCTACTTGTCGCTTTCTCTTATAAAGTGGCAGGTTCATCAAAAATTTCATCCCTATCAAGTTAACATCACACCTCTGACAGTATTGTGAGAGTTCCTGAAATAGGATCTTTTCTTACAAAATTTGACTTATTAAAGTTACCATCATAATTTTAACAAAGTCAAAGATTCTTTGCTTCTACGAGTCTAAGACAAAAAAAAAGTTCAAGACAATGAAAGAGGCAAAAAGAAAAGTGTCACTTTTATTTATTTCCAAACATATGAAAGTGATACAAAACGCTCTCTTATACAATAAGATGGAGTGTTACAGTAAAAACGCTCTCTTATACAATAAGATTGAGTGCTACAATTAAGGAGTACAAAGAGGTCCCTCTCTCTCTCTTAGAGGTTGCACTCACTCCTTATAAGCCGCATCTGATTCCAAGTGCGCGATGTTTTGTGGCTACATCGAAAGCGCCCTAGCTGACTAAGCTAAGAGCAATGGTGTTCTTGAGGTCTGGTGGCAACAGAAAGTCCTGCAACCCTTCGTTCAGGAGCGTCTCTTTCCCTAGCAGGCCATCCAACGGACATAGACTGTCCTTGATGTCACTTCTGGAGTGGGAGAGGAAGAGGATCTTGTCCGCCACCACAACCGCCGGAACCCTCATCGCCGTCATGCATAACCTGACCATCTCTTGCCAGCAGGCATGAATGGCGAAGCAGATCTGAAGAGACCTTGGCGAGGGTTGGGTCCTCGTCAGAGACGTAATATACTCTCTTATAGGTGACGAGGACCATAATATACTCTCTTATAGGTGAACATCGAACAAGTTCGCCGGCCAAAGCATCCTTCCAGGGGCCCAGCAAACCAGCAAGTCTACCTGCAAGGAATGAAACAAAGGAATCAGAACAATCTGCAACTTAGTATGTTTCAACAGAGAAAAACTAAGTCGCAAATGCAGACTGCAGACGCGGGAATGACCCACGCAGTCAGCCAAGCAGACGCGGGAATGACCCACGCAGTGAGCCAAACTGCTGCGTCAGCAGAGACAAACGCGAATCAAAACGCGGTCTCATTCTGCGCCCAAGTCGAAAGCACAGACGCCGAAAAGGCACAGACGCCGAAAGTTGCCATCTCCTTGTTGAGTGAACAAGAGTTGCAAGGCTCGGGTCTGAAACCTTTTGGAATTCATCCAAAGCAGTGGCTTTGAAACGCAATCTTTGTGAACAAAGCCAGCGCCAAGTACCAAAGACCCCTGCACCCGCGTCCAGAGAAGTTCAAGCCTGTGGCGCAAATTCCAGAAGGAATGCACCAACACAGACTTCGTGAGGGGGTCCAGATAATGATGATGCCAAGGTACAGGCCGTGGTAGATTAAAATATCATGGCTAATCGGGACGGCGTACCAACAGAGGCCTCTACCAAGAGTCGGGTTCTCTGCGTCCAAACGCGGACGTGCAAGATGATCAGAGAGACACTCTGCCCCGAAGAGACCAAACAGGAGCATACAAGCCCTGGGTCATCTTCATCCACAGAGCCATCCTCATCCATGGAGACAATACTCTGAAGAGGATGAAGGTTCTCAGAGCGCTCGCTCTCAAAAAGAAAACAGTCCAAAGATGGGTTGAAGGGAGAAGGTGCGCCCTATTTATAGGCAGCCCCCGATAACTGCAATTAATGATCTCCTAATCTGAACCGCCGGCCTTAATGACCGCACGATTGTCAAGGTCCAATAAGGGACTGACGCGTGTAACGCCGCTTCGAAAACCGTCGCAGGCGCCAATCTCCAACCACCCGCATCGGTTTCTCATTAAAGGGAATTAACGCTCAAGACCAATAAGAAGCCGACGCGTGGATAACCGCTTCGGGAAACAGCGGAAAATTTGCATTCCCGATCATCAATAGAGATTTGAAGATGACATCAAATCTTTATGACAGGCTGTATGTAACGCCTGGGAGGTTACACCAAGACGCAGACTGAAGAACCGTATCCAAAATTCGCGTCCCCTCCCCAGATTGGATGACGATCACCCGCGTCCTAGAGGAATGTCCGCGTGATGCAAAGTCGCGTCCCCTCAGCAAACGGGATCCTTTTAAAAGGAGAACACTTAGTCCATTTTGGGATTAATGGAAAATGCACAAAGCTGCGTCCCTCGCGTCTGCTTGATCCGCGTCTTTCCTAGCGAAGCAGATTCGCGTCTCTCCCTACAGACGGATGTCGCGTCTTCTGAACTCATGGCCGCGTCTCCCTATGGATTGACGCTGCGTTTCATCAAAAGAACTTGGTTCTGCCCAAGTTCTTCTGAACTCATGGCCGCGTCTCCCTATGGATTGACGCTGCGTCTCATCAAAAGAACTTGGTTCTGCCCAAGTCCTTCTGAACTCATGGCCGCGTCTCCCTATGGATCGACGCTGCGTTTCGCCCAAAGAACTTGGTTCTGCCCAAGTTCTTCTGAACTGATACCCGCGTCTCCCTGTGAACAGAGGCCGCGAGTCGATGCTGCGTTTCATTGAAAGAACTTAGTCTTACCTAAGTTCAGTATTCACAGCCAGTGATCAAGAAGTTAGATTCATCCACAGCTAAGCAAAGAAGATGGAACAAAAAATGTCCTTTTTATATCAAAAGTGGATACAAACACTCTGATAAATAGAGTGTCCTTTTCTTTATAAAAAAAAGAAAAGAAGGCTAAATGTCCTGGTTCGCCAAGGAACGGATTTGCTCCCTGAGATGATGCATCTTGATCTGACGTGCCTTCTCAGCCTCCATCATGGCTTGGACCCGCAGCTCCTCTTCAGATAGGAAGGGTTTTGCAGCCAGCTGCGCTCGCAGAGATTCCACCCTGGAAGAATGTAGAGACAGACTCTCTTCAGCTCGCGCCTTAGCCGCCTGTTGCTCCGCAAGCTCCTCTTTGATGGTAACAAGCTTCTTCTCATTGATCGCAAGCACAGCTTCTGCCTTAGCAATGGTGTCCCGAGCCTTGGCAATGGTGTCCCGAGCACTGATGATGACGTGCTCCGTGCTCTGCATGACAATCTCAGATTCCCTTGAATCGTCAGTTAGTTTCTGACATTCAGCCTGAGAATATTCGAGGCTGCGGATCTCTGCATCTATTTGTGCCTCTGCCTCCTGTCGCTCTTGTTCTTGAGCAACTAAGAGCCGGGTTAGGGTGGCCTGGGCCTCACTAGAAGAGCTGGCATTTTCCAAAGACTTCAGCTCGTGCAGGTCGTCTCCCAGTTGCTCCACCACCCGCAGACACGCCTGGGCAAGTGAGGGGCCTCCGGTTAATTCGACGTTCTCGGCCAGATTTCTGAGAAGCGTCTGGGCAAAATTGAAGGAGCTGCTTCCACGTAAGATGAGATCAATACATGATCCCATCGAAGCAAAGAATTGTTGCACCATCTGGCGTGCCAGTTCCCCCATATCGTCACCACCTGGGAAGCTTCCCGACCCCTTTTCTGTCACGGGATAAGGCGGATCTTCTCGCACAAGAGTTGTGCTGACCACCGATACGGCTATAGCAGAAGTAGCCTCGGGCGTTTCCAGAGGTGCTATCTCTGCAGGAACCTCCTCCTCAGAAACTTCAGCCAAGACCTGAGCCGTGTGGCCTTCTGGAGGGATATCAATCATTGGACTCTCCACCTGAGCCCCCTTAGTTCTCTCTGCAAATGACCACAACATTAGCCACAAAGGTGAAAAGCGAAACATTCAAAATATCAGAACTTCCTACCACCTGGGAGGTCCAGAGATATCGAACCCTTGGGTGAATCCTGCAGAGTGAGAGCTTCCCCAGCCTCAGTGGGTACCTCCTTTTCCGGCAAAGCGAAGGGCTCCCTAGTTTCCGCAATCGCCCCTTCCGAAGTTGTCTCGCCAACCGAAGCCTCAACTCCTTCGAGCTGGGTCACCTCTTTTACCATCTCCTCGATATGCGAGGAGGTTGTAGTCTCGGCATCCTCAGCCAACCCTGCAGCGTAAAAGAAGAATGTTAAGACACCTTCTTCAAAACCAAAGAGGAAATCGGGTGAAAGTACCTGCAATGGGAGCAACTGTCGCCAACGGTGATGGCGCCGTCAACTGTTCCCCCCGTACATTTCTTCCTCCGAGATATGGGAGAACTTGCTCGGATCAGGAAGAGTGGATTCATCACCGTAGTCGACCCTGTCTTCAAACTCGCTTTCCCCTGAGTACGAGGAAGAAGACAGCTCAACGCGAGGAAGCTCTGCAACCCGAGCCTTGCCTCCAATTACCCCAGTGGTAGGACTGGGATCAATTGCCCGAGGACTAGAGATGAAGACACAAGGAGACCCCGACTGCTGTGCCTCATCTCTTCTTTCATGAGTAGAAGAAGGCTCGGGATGAGCTAAAATCCCCGGAATATCGACATCTCCTCCGCTCATGATGTCGACCTCTAGCTGCTCATCCTCGTCAGTGGCGGTGGATCGATCAATGAGCTCCCCTTCCTCCGCAGACCCGTGGTCTCTGCTAAGCGACCTGAGAACACGGACTAAAGGAGTTTCTTTTTCAGCTATATCCTCCTCCCTCAGTTCCCCAACATCAGAAGGGATAACTGCCGGTGGAACCACAGCTGTCGACAGTTCCCTGACACCAGAAGGGATGGCCGCTGATAGAGAAACTGCTGGCGCCAAGTCTCTCCGCACCTTCTTACGGGCAGGCCCAGCAGTGGAAGTAGAGCCCTGACAACGCTTGCTCACCGCCTGTTGAGACTTAGTTGCTTGCGGCTCTACCCTTGTTGCTCGCGGCCCCGCCTTAGTCGCTTGCGGCTCCGCCCTTGGTGGTCGTGGCTCCGTGGCTCGTAGCTCCCTTCTCGTTCTTCTCCCGACCTCCTTCTGGGCCTTCAGGTACTGTTCTACGAGTTTCGACGATTTACCGGACTCTGTCCTTTCCTCGAGACTTGCATTGATGCTCTCGATGCATGAAGACGCCGGAAAAAAGTCTGGTGTCTGGATGGCTTGGGAGTACCAAGTGCAGAAGCTGAGGCTCATATGGCACTTGGGCCCCTCAAGAGGTAGACGGAAAGTTGCTCCTGTCCCTCCAGCCACACTGTAGTACCAGGCCCGAGCACCCTCGAACAGATTCCCTTCGAAGGCGAGTCGAGCATTGGGGTTCCTGACATAGAGCTGATCATAGCCGAACTGTCGAGCGAAGCGATTCGGCATGTACGGCTCAATGGTGCATGCGTCCCTTGCCGGAAAAGAACATATCCGGGCCGAATATTGAGCAACCACCAGAAGGCTCCGTGGATAACCTCGTGAAATCATCTGGGCCCGCGGAATCAATAAGTAGATCCCTGAAAGATGCACCAGGGATCTGGGGGAGGCAACGATTGAGCTGGTAGTTCGCAGGGTCTGAAAGGCACTTCCGGACGTAATATATATAAGGATCACGCCAGTTCGAACCCTCCAACCGCTGTACAAAAGGAACAGAACTCTCCCTCCAACGCACCGCCGTCATCAAGGAAGGGCAATGCATCACGTACCAAGCCATGAGGTACGTGTAAGGCAGCTCGACCCGAGGGTTGGGACGCTTCACCGTCGGATTCCCCTCTGAGTCAACATACAGCTTTCCCTCGGAGTCTGCAGTTTTCGGTGGCTCGCAGAAATTCTTAGCTAGCGCCCGCAGCCCGCTCTGAATACCAGCCGCCACGGCCGGGAGAAGGGCTATGGGGTTGCCATGAGCCAGGAGCACCGCCGGGTACACCACGTCAGCAACAATAACTTCATGTGGCAGCGTGGGCACCACACAACGCTTCAGCCACAGCATCAGAAAGCCCGCCAACAGCGCCCGATCGGAGATAGGGGTCCGGGCTTGATGGTGAAAGCTTTCAAAAACCAAGTCAGGGTCGAAACCGTCCTCGTTCGACTCCGTGGTGTAGAAACTGTCAGAAGCCTGGTCGATCCTGTCTTCAATCTCCCTATCGGAGCTGGGAGCCAATCAGGTTATCAGATGGTCTTTGGTGTTGACGTTGTTGAACAAGTAACTGGCCCAAGACAGTTGCTTGACTCCCTGCGACCGCCATTTGGTTATCTGGCCGCAAATGTGAAAGTGACATAGCACTTCCCAGTAGGTCTCATATATTAGGGGATACTCCTCCTTCAAAAGGTGAAGCTCCACAGCGGTCGGGACATATTCCTCATAGGGAATGTCCCCTGTTGCCAATCCTGAGACTTCATGCAGCTCGTGCAGAGCGAGGCCCATCTCCCCGACCGGAGTGAAGAACGTCCCCGTCAAAGAATTATAACGCTCTAGAACCCGAAGAAGTTCTGAGAGCTTTGAGGGATCCCCCACTGCACGGCCCTGACTGCCGAGTACAGTCCCACACGCTTCAGCAGATCCCCGAGCTCGGTAAGGACAAAGCCGACCATCCTGCCCCACCAATAGTTCTCCGTGGAATGGACCCACCCGGGCGCACGGAACCCAACCGGATAATCACCCTCCGCTTCCATGAATGCGTTGAGGAAGGTAGTGCCAAGTTGTGATATCTCTCCAGCCGGAACCTCAGACTTGCGCGACCCAGGGAAAAGGCCGATAACCGACCTGTCATGGCTATCATGACAGTGTACTTTATGGGAGCCCAAATCACCGAGAGTAATCTCAGGGACATATCGAGAAAGGTCCCATTCCATCTTCCGAGGGATGGACATGTGCTGGAAATAGGACAGAGGGAACATCCTCTCCATGTCCGGAAGAAAGAATCTTCCACCCCTTATTTGACGGAGCCATTTGTAAGTTCCGTCATACACGCGATAGCCGCCATCGTGGATACGATCTCCGAAGAAGAAGGCAGGCTTCTCCAGCTTGATGCCAGCATCCGTTGTGAATGCTGCATCGGTCATAAGCACCCGAAGAGTCCTCATATCAACATTCGAGAGCCTCTCCTCACGAGCCTGCGACTGGTCAGCAGTCACAGGGACAGTCCTTTGTAGTACAAAGGTCAAGTCCCGGTCAGCACCACCTACATGTCCAAAGTGGCGCGTCTTGGCGAGTGAAGTAGTAAGGTCTGGCGCTGCAAAAAGAAAAGGACACATAGTTAGATACTTTATCAAAAGTAAGGAAAAAATGCTAAGTGTTCATAACCCAGACGCAGAAGAGACACTGGACGCACGAATTATCAAATCCGCGTCCAGACCTGCGCATCCACGTCCAAACGCAGAAGAGACACTGGATGCAGGAATTATCAAATCCGCGTCCAGACCTGCGCATCCACGTCCAAACGCAGAAGAGATACTAGACGCAGGAATTATCAAACCCGCGTCCAGACCTGCGAATCCACGTCCAAACGCAGAGGAGATACTGGACGCAGGAATTATCAAATCCGCGTCCAGACCTGCAAGATCCGCGTTTTGCGAACCAAGACTTATGAGATTCAAGTACTTGGACTCAGGCGCCAGACCGTAAGAACCAGCACCTGATGTTGCAGAACGCAAGGACAAAGTCCGCGTTTAAACCCTTCACAATTAGAAATATTCTAAGTGAAGGGTCCAAAAGGCAGGACCTAATGGCACCGGGTCATCAAACCCGCGCCTCAGTTATCAACCCAAAGAATGCGTCTGGGAATCAAACACGATTTAAATTGTGTGTTAAGGGTTCTTTGAACTTCCTTTAATGGCGAAATTCACGCCTAAAAGGCATTTTACCTTGGAGACCTTGGAGAACAACATCCTGCGCAGAGGAGGAGCTGCCCCTCCGGGCCTCGGCGACGGTCGCCTTTGAAGAAGAAGCAGTCGGCTTGGTCTTAGGTGCCATTGCTAATTCAATCCGAAGTTAAACAGATGAACAGAAGGGGAAATTCTCTTTTTTAATTTTATCAGCGAGTGCGTTCGGAGAAGAAGAGGAATCTTCCCAAATGTGGCCTTTATAGGCACAAGGATTCGCGAAGATACGCAGCGTATGGCCCGATGAATTCTGCGGCGAATCTCTGTTCGACGCGTGGAAAAAAATCACTTTAACGCACAGAGAAGATCATGCGCCACGACTCTGCAGCGAATCGTCGCTCGACACGTGGCACGGATCATTTAATGAGCCAGGAAATCCGCGCGCCAAAAGGTGAAATCCCGTCGGTTCCCCAGGCCAACTGGCAGCGCAATCATGACGTGGCACGGACTCGCACCCGACGGCCATGTCTCTTCGATGGATATACCCCGTCAGCATCGCCATAAATGCGCCCAGACAATCGCGTCTATATTCAAAAGATGCGTCTCTCCGAAGTTCGCGTCTTCAGCTGAACATCGCGTCTGCCTTATGAAGATCAGTCACGTTTCCATTGCCAAAAGGTCGCGTCTCGCTAAGAAGTCGCGTCTTTAAAGCAGTCTCATCTCTGCTTTTCAAAAAGGAACCCGCGTTCAGTCCCTGCTTCTGCGAATCAGTTCAACAGTACACTGGCACAAGCAGAAGACCAACCACTCCTGGCTTAAAGCGCACCCGTGACAGACTTAAAAGCAAACGGGGAGGTTTAGACTGTGTATCTAGACACTCAACATGATCAACTCCGGTGGCTTCAAAGAGTTCAACAGTACACTCACGAAGACCAACTCCAGAATAGATCAAACCCAGAGCATTAACAGTCTAGTCATGAAGGCAAATGCAGCTAAAATCTAAAGTATTTCGAAATCCGTCCCAGTTAACTGCAGAATATCGAAAACTTTGGAGGGGGTTCTGTAGGCTGTCTAAAAATCACCAAGACAAGCCACCAAAACGCAGAGATCCAAGATCCAGACGCAAGGCTAAATGTGACAATCAAGACACGAGAGTCCAAACCCGCGTCTCAGCATTAAGGCACGTGGGCCCGACACCCGCATCTCAGCCTCAAGACGCGAGGGTCCGAACCCGCGTCTCAGAACCAAGGCGCGTAGGCTCAAAAACCCGCGTCTCAACCTCAAGACGCGAGGGTACAAACCCGCGTCTCAACCTCAAGACGCGAGGGTCCAAACCCGCGTCTCAACCTCAAGGCGCTAGGGTCCAGACCCGCGTCTCGGTTACAACCACCCCGATTATGGCGCCATTCACCGCCCATGTAGCGGGGAAGTTGGCTCTCATCGTGGAGTATTTTTAGGGGACACGTTCACCCCCTACAGCCTATATAAATAGCCCAGTTGCTATGGATGGGCAAGGGCATGAGAAGAAATCGAAGGGCATCAATAGACATAAAGAGACCGAGAGATATCAACAGACGCGACACATACAGAGAGAGAGCTCGACTCTTCAAGCTAACTTGCTGCGTACAAGTTGCTCTTCGCCTACATTCTCTTTTAGAGTTTTGGTAGACGGGGCTGAGTTACTCCTTCTACCTGCCAAGGAGAAGATCTCTTGACGGTCCAGACGGTCATCTGGTCAACGGAGAACAAGAGTCACTCTCCACCGCCACACGAAGAACCCAGCACTAAACAAAGGGGGGATTCAAGCTTCAACATCCTCCCTCCCTTGTAACCGGAAGATTAGTCTATTGTAATTTTCATCTGATTCAAGGAAATTTTACACCTCCTTCTTTTTCCGTGTCCAACAACTGTTGCCTGTCAGAACTGCCAGCTCAGCTCTAACGGCTAGTTTTGTATTGGGCTATATATACCCCATCTCTTCATAGTTTGGACAAGATTTGATGCCAAATTTCCTGACTATTTCTAGTGTTTTAAAAGAGTTTTCAAAAGAGTTTTAAGTGCAAAAAGATTCATCTTTATTGTTTTAAGTGTTTTGTTATTTTTCAAAGAAAAATAAGATTTTGGGAATAGATTTCTTGTTCATCATTTCTATATCAATTTGCTATTTTCCCAAAAGTTTTTCTTTGATCAAAACACTTAGTTTTTCCACACTTGAGCTATATCTTCTTTCCTTAACTATTAGGATCTTTGTTTTGTGGAAAGAGAAAAGAAAAGAGAGAGTTTTGAGGTTGTTGTTGTAACCTCTAAGTTGTACACCCTTATTCTTGTTGTATCCCTCTTCGGTAGAGGTGATCGGGTGATTGTTTGTATCCCTCAAGTGTGAGGTGATTGAGATTGGTTGTTGAGCCTCTTCGGTAGAGGTGTTGGTGTTGTTGTTGTATTTGGCTACGGGCCTACCCCTCGGTTGTGAGGTGGTTGTTTGAGAGAGGAGTTAGGTACTCCATTGTTGTACAAATCCTTCTCGGTGAAGGTTCCCTCGGTGGGAGTCCTCGGTGGACGGTATAGTGGATTGGAAATCCTACACGGTGATGTAGGCGGGGATGTAGAGCAAGGGTGCTCGAACCTCGAAACATATCTTTGTGTTTGCGTTTGATCCACTTGTCTCTAAACTCTCTCTCTTTACATTGTGCAAAGCATCATACTTCATTCATATTTATTTGCTTGTGTTGTGCCTTGCATAATCCATATTGCTATATCCTTGATTGCTTGGCTTGATTGTTGTGTGCACATTGCTTGGATTGCTTGTGTGTGTGTGTGCCCAACTTATACTCATCCAACAAGAGCTTCACATAGCGCCTCAACCCATTTCAAGGGGAATCAAGGGGAGTTAGTCCAGAGCCTCGCAAGGGGAATTTGGCTACACTTGTTGTATTGTATTAGTTTGTGCATAATTTGCATTAGCTTCCGCATTTAGCGCACTTAGTTTTGCATTAAGTTTTAGATTAGCACTAACACCTATTCACCCCCCCCCCTCTAGGTGGTTTTTCAATTGGTATCAGAGCTAGTGCTCCTGATACTTAGGCTTAACATCCTAGGAGTGAGATCCATTTGCTTGCTAATCTATTGTTTGCATTTGCTTGTTTGCACACATTTAGTTTACCATGGCCTTCATGACCCCACCTATGTATGGACCCTTCCAACATTCATGTTTGAAAGATTAGGATGACCGTTTATTTACAAACCCTAGGTCATAAAGTTTATCTTGCTATTACCAAGGAATCCTTCCTTAGTGATCGCAATCATATAGGGGCCAATGCACAAGCCCTAGAGGCCATTAGAAGCACATTACCTAAAGATTATCTTATGTATGTTTCTAACATTGATTCCGCCTTTGTAGTGTGGAACAAATTGACAATAACAACCACCACCTCGGAGCTTCAAGTGCAAATTCAAGAAGAGGAATCTAGTGGAGAATCCGATTCACAATGCTTCATGGTCCAAGGGAATGACTCCCTTGAGGTACATTCGGAACCCCTCTTAGATAGTAATGATTGCTCTAGTTCTTCATGTGATAATTTTGATGCCCATGCTTTAAATGAAGAACTTTCTATTGTTTGTGAAAAATTAATTGAAAATTATAAGATTTTGAAAAAGAAAAGTCTAGAAATTGAAAAAGAAAATAAGAGTTTGCATTCTAGACTTGATTGTGTTTTGCAAGAGAAGGTTGAGGTTTATAATGAAAGGATTCATTGAGATCTCAATTGGAACTTGCACTAAAAGAAAATGAATTTTTAAAAACTAAAAATGATTGCCATGCTATTTTGAAGAAAAATGAAAATTTATCTTCTAAAGTTGATTTTTGTGTAAAAGAAAATAATTCTTTGAAAATAAAAATTGATTCTATTTCAAAGGATTTAGAAATTGTTTAAAGAAAAATGAAGTTTTGCAAAATAAAATTGATGCACATGTTTGTCATGCTAGTGTAGCTTCATCTAGTCTACCTAATGCATGTACCTCTTCTTCTAGGATTAATGATGATATTTGTATGTTAAAGAAGAGAGTAGATTGTTTGGGCTCCACTATGAGCCAATGTGCCATGAACCACACTCGCTTGGATAACCTTGGTTCGTAAGAAACAAGTTCCAACTTTTATGCATGCACACCCTCCACGGCATACACATGCTCCACACGGACACCATCAACACATGTATGCTCATGTGTACACATGTACACATTGTGGCCGAAAAGGCCATCTTGCTAAATTTTGTTATGATAGATTAAATGTTTCAAATTTAGCAAAGAAATTTGTTTGGGTTAGGGAAGGGACTAACCCCCATGGACCCAACAAGATGTGGGTACCAAAGACCACCCCTCCTATTATTTTTGATGTAGGTGTGGGCTCTCACATGACGTGAGAGTGATGACACCTTGGAGTGGATGCGTTCCGTGCTTAAAGGAGATTAAATGGATGCATCACTTTCAAGGGAAGATTTGGTGGAGATGACCACCATGTTTGAAGACAAGGAGAGTTGCCTTCTAGGTTTTGGTAACAATTCTTAACTCCTTATGTTTACATGCCTTCCATGTTATCTTTTATAGCATGATTTGATGTTTAGTGATATCATGAACATGCCATGTTAATTAGATTAGTGCCATACTTATTAGTTGGTTGAAACATCCATATTTTATATGACTTATATTTTTGTGTTTTCACCTTGGTAAAACTAATTTGTATGACCTAGATCTAATGCACATGCATGTACATATTGATCATATATGTGTTGTATTTCATATTGATGTTTTATAGCATGTTTTCATTGTCTATGGATTAGTATGTAAATGCCATGATTATTAGATCCTTGAAATACATATATAGTATTGAGACACACATGCTTGTATGAACCCATTCTTAGTGTTCTCACTTTTGTTTAAACTATAATGTACATCATGAATCTAATACATGTGAATTTACATAATAATCATGTTTTAGTCATGGTGATTTCTTTATTATGTTTTGATGCTTCATGTTAAGATTACTTGTTTAGATGTTAGTTTTCATTAAAACTAGGATTTATACTTGGTACATATAGTGGGCCACAAATAAATTTATATATGTTGGGCTTGATTGCTTATTTGAACCCATTAGATGTGCTAGTATAGTCTAGTTTTGATGATTCATACATTTTAAACTTTGTATTCCCATTTTGGATTTGTTTTATGAGTTTTTTAACTTCATGTATATGTCTATCTTGTCCCAAACATTAGATATACATGTTTATCCTTTTTGAGCCACGTGCCTTCATGCATATATAAATAGTGGACTCGTTGTGTTTGGATATGTATGTATATTTTAATTTGTACTTGACATACATATGCCATGAAGATTAAATAAGTTTTGATGATTTCGTTGTTTTCAATGTTTAAGGAATAATTGAGCTTAATTGAATATTTTCATGATTATGATATTCACACTTTATTTGTACACTCACTTTATTGCTTGCTCATGTTTTGTTTTCATGAGTCAAAATTGTGCTTAATTAGATTAAAGTGTGATTTTCTTGGGATTTCTTATTTCATGAAAAAAACTATTTTGTTTTATTTCTTACTTGAAGGATTTCGTACTAGTTTTAAAAGTTTTTCCTATAACTAGTTCGTATTCTTCAATTTGGTAGTGATTTTCAAACAAAACTACATTTTCAAATCTATTTTGAAAACCCCTACCATCAATGGGAGGATGGATGGGAGATCATGGTCTTGTATGCTTTAAAATGAAAATCATTTAAAACTTGAACCTTGATTGGGAGGTATTGTAATATGATGTATACACTTGAACTTATTGATATGTCAATTGGTATCATTGAACTCTTTCAATTGGTATCATTTTAATCTTTTTTTACTCATATGTTTATTGTGTATGTATATTTTCAATTGGTATCATCTATTGGTGACTGGTACTCATTCTATTTCATACACTTTTATTGGTGCTTAAGATATAAATTTTTCACAAAATCTTGTTTATGCTAGTGCTTGAGTTTCAATTTTGTTTCAATTGATTATTTTATATTGGTATCAAGCCTATGCATCTTTTAGTTGGTATTTCATAAAGGGGGAGAAAATTTAATTTTGTCTTTCAATTGGTGATTCTTCAATTGGTTCTGTTTCCCACTCCCTTACTTTATGATTGAAAATTTCATATTGGTATCATATGTTTTATATGAAAATTATTTACAATTGGTATCAAAATTTGTTTAGACATTCAAAATTTATTATGTTTAATTTCAATTGATATCAAGATGTTTCATGTGTTTTTTACTTAAATTGGTATCTAAAAATTTTGTTTGATTTGTATTGACTATATGCATATAGATTCATGTTGAGTGTATTGTATATTGAAGAGCTTAACATTTCTTCTTTATGTGGTACACGTGTGTAGGGGGAGCTTCACATCTCCTCTTATGCATTACATAATGTGTGTTATGTGAATTAGGGCTTAAATCCCTCTTTCATGTAATGCATATGTGTAGGGAAGCTAACTTAGCGTCTTCCTCTTCATGAATGTATATAGCATATAAACATCTATTGATCTTTGTTTATTTTCAATTGATATCAAGATGCTTCATTGACATATTTATCTATTGATATCATGTTGTTTATAGTCACCCCTTATTGACTTTGTTTTTGTTTTAGACAAAAGGGGGAGAACATTGTTCTATTATTTTGATTGACTTAAAAGGGGAGAAAGATTTTTACCCCTCACTTTATTGTTTGGATGTTTAACCCCTTCTTGATCTTTTTGTTTGACAAAAAAGGGGGAGAAAATTTTGTTTGATTTGATTTTACTTTGAACCCTTGTTGATGATTGACAAAAAGGGGGAGAAGTATTTGAGTTTATATGCATGTTTTTGCTTAAGGGGGAGAAGTATTTGTCTCCCTTGTTACTTATGTTTTTGTATTGCATATGTTTTTGTATTGCAAATAGGAGAAAAAGATTTTGATTTATGCTTGTTGCATGTTTTATCTCCATACTTGCATACATATTCATGTGCTTCATTTCCATATCTCATTATTATGTCTATGCATGAGTTAAGGGGAGCTTCTTTGAAGCTTAACTTTAATCCATGCATATATAACTCCATGAGTTTTGTCATCATCAAAAAGGGGGAGATTGTTGGCCCAAAGGCCTTCCACCCTAGTTTTGATGATGATTAACTCATGTAGTTATGTTTACTAATAATCTTGTGTTGTTTAAGTTTCAGATCATTAACCAAGATATTAGTTGGTGATTAGCTTCAACAAGGAGTTTAGAAGCTATTCATAATGATTCCAGGGCCATAGCTTCAAGATCACACATTGCCTAGCCCATGAATGGAGTTTTGGAGCAAGTCTTCTTGATGTCACAAAGAATTAGGTATCCATAGGTTAGTTTAGTGTGTTTTAGATCCATTTGTAAAGTTTAGTATAGTTGATATGCTCAAGTGCACAACACACACGTTTCATGATTTGGTTTTTGGTTTTCATGGATAGTAGATCAAAACAAGTTTACTTTATTTCTATGTATATTAGATATGTTCTAGATATACATACATGCTTACATGACTTATACAAACTTAGTTTGACATACCTATTCATGTAGTTTTATGTTTTGGTATAAAAAATATTTTTGAAATTAGAGACAAAAACTATGATATATTTGTTGAATGTATATTAGACCTATGTCCATATGCATCATGCTTAATAATGTTCAATATCATGTTTTGTATTTCTATAAGTTTTAGGAAATCAGATTCCTATTGAAAAATCAAGTTTGATAAAAATACAAGTTTGTTTTTGATAAAATTGGCAAGACACAAAAATGAATTGAATATGTTGATACATGTCTTGAAACTTTTATCACTTGTTTGAGTTTTGATATAAAATGATAAAAATATTTTTGGTGATTTTTAGAAGTATTAAAAGATTTTATAAAATATTTTTCCCAAGTTTTCTGACCCAGTTTTCAGTTCCAGACTCAACCAGTCGACTAAGCCAGGTTATTAGTCGACTTGGCTGATGTCCGGTCGACCGGGCCGGTCGACCGGACATGCACAGATCTGTGCACGTTTGGAGTCCCTGAAACAGTCGACCGGGCGGGTCGACCGGGTCTGAGAGCTCTGCTCTCTGTTTGTTTGGGTCGACCGGGCGGTCGACCGCTGCAGAGAGTTCTGCTCTTTGTTTGTTTCGGTCGACCGGGCCGGTCGACCGCTGTTGCCCAACGGTCATATTCTGACCGTTGGCGGTCGACCGGGCCGTTCGACCGTTGCTGTCAGAACTGCCAGCTCAGCTCTAACGGTTAGTTTTGTATTGGGGCTATATATACCCCATCTCTTCATAGTTTTTGGACAAGATTTTGATGCCAAAATTTCCTGACTATTTCTAGTGTTTTAAAGAGTTTTCAAAAGAGTTTAAGTGCAAAAAGATTCATCTTTATTGTTTTAAGTGTTTTGTTATTTTTCAAAGAAAAATAGGATTTTGGGAATAGATTTTTGTTCATCATTTCTATATCAATTTGCTATTTTCCCAAGAGTTTTTCTTTGATCAAAACACTTAGTTTTTCACACTTGAGCTATATCTTCTTTCCTAAAACTATTAGGATCTTTGTTTTGTGGAAAGAGAAAAGAAAAGAGAGAGTTTTGAGGTTGTTGTTGTAACCTCTAAATTGTACACCCTTATTCTTGTGTATCCCTCTTCGGTAGAGGTGATCGGGTGATGGTTTGTATCCCTCAAGTGTGAGGTGATTGAGATTGGTTGTTGAGCCTCTTCGGTAGAGGTGTTGGTTGTTGTTGTTGTATTTGCTACGGGCCCTACCCTCGGTTGTGAGGTGGTTGTTTGAGAGAGGAGTTAGGTACTCCATTGTTGTACAAATCCTTCTCGGTGAAGGTTCCTCGGTGGGAGTCCTCGGTGGACGGTATAGTGGATTGGAAATCCTACACGGTGATGTAGGTGGGGATGTAGAGCAAGGGTGCTCGAACCTCGAAACATATCTTTGTGTTTGCGTTTGATCCACTTGTCTCTAAACTCTCTCTCTTTACATTTGTGCAAAGCATCATACTTCATTCATATTTATTTGCTTGTGTTGTGCCTTGCATAATCTATATTGCTATATCCTTGATTGCTTGGCTGATTGTGTGTGGTGCACATTGCTTGGATTGCTTGTGTGTGTGTGCCCAACTTATACTCATCCAACAAGAGCTTCACATAGCGCCTCAACCCATTTCAAGGGGAATCAAGGGGAGTTAGTTCAGAGCCTCGCAAGGGGAATTCGGCTACACTTGTTGTATTGTATTAGTTTGTGCATAATTTTCATTAGCTCCGCATTTAGCGCACTTAGTTTGCATTAAGTTTTAGATTAGCACTAA